>OX328126.1:14666918-14729418 GCA_946811695.1 Gonocerus acuteangulatus
TTTTTTTAACGGCGCTTCGACATCTAGGTCATTAGTGCCGATTATCAGGGTGCAGCGAGACATTTTCCCAACGAGCCATGAGATGAGAAAAGTCTTGTCGCCGGTGGGAATCGAACCCACCATCTCCCGCTTATGGACCTAAGGCGCTAGCCACTAGACCACGGGAGATCCCCAACGAGTGAGTAGTATACCGAGAATGGAGGACGAAAAGAAGGCAGCGTTCGACGATCCAGGTCCGGATGGCCGACAGTCATGGCGAATCGACTGTTACTGTGCGGCCTAAGTTGTAAGGCCAAGGTAGGGTAAGATAGTCGGATCGCTACTACCCACGCCGAAAAATGTTCCGGTGAAGTCGAGGAATTAGCGTTGTAGCGGTTAAATTAAAACATTACAGTTTAACCTCTGCTTCCTCCAAGAGTCGGTATAAAAAATATTTCTGTACATTCACTCACTCTGAGCCGTAGTCCCAACTCAGTGTTTGTGTGAGCCAAAATAGGATGTGAAGTTAGTAGCTGGTAGAGACTGGACTTCGGTGAATACGAATTTAATTATCAATTCCCGGAACTGTTTCAACAGTCTACAGAAAATACAGGATCTATAAGCAGAAGGAACAGGAATCTCATCAATAAAAGGAGTTATGGATGAGACGCAGGAGGGAAAAGGACGCCGAGAGTCACATTCCAAAAACGAGTGGACGAGATGCTTAGTGCGATAGTTTCGGAATGGTGTCAAGGACGATAGGGAACACGTATAAATCAGATAGGGAACACGAACGCCATCCACGCTAGGTGTTTCTGAGGTTACGACAGTTCGGGAAAAACTGTCGCAGGATGAAACGCAGTTTGGTGACGTTTCTTGGTCACCTGGCGACAAGGGAAGTCATAAACCAAGAACCAACGAAGGTAGGAAGACCAAAATCCACGAGTGGCACAACAAATCAAGGAGATGCTACAGAAGCGACTTATATTGATAATCGCTTCATAGCAACTATCAAGACTGAGAGTTGGTATAGCAAGTAGTCGCAACTTAGCAACCATCAATCTATCCAGCTGAGAGTTGCCATAGCAAGTAAACGCTATTTAGCAAGTATCAATCTATCCAGCTGAGGGTTACTATAGCAACTAGTCGCTACTTAGCAACCATCAATCTATCCAGCTGAGAGTTGCTAAAGGATCTACTCGCTACTTAGCAACTATCAATCTATCCAGCTAAAAGTTTCTATAGGAATTTTTTTTTTTTTTTTTTTTTTTTTTTTTTTTTTTTTTTTCTTACGCGCATCTACATCTAGGTCATTAGCGCCGACATCGGGTGCAGCGAGAAATTTTCCCAGCGAGCCCTGAGATGAGAAAATTCCTGCCGGAGCACAGTGTAACGAAATAGTGAGGATTATGGACAAAAATCATTATCCACTAGTTATTTTCAAATAAGTATTTTTGTTAACTGCACTCAACTCAAAACAATGTAACCATAGTATAATAATGCATACTATACGGTTATAATAATATTAATTGTAATATTAATAGAAATAATATAGCAGGTAATAATATTATTAATAACAATATTATAAAATATATTATAACTGTAACATACAATGTAGTAATAGTATAGTAGTAAATTATACTTATAGTAATATTGCCATAGAATAAAAATATTCTACAATTTTCTATGAAATTATTAAATATTTTTTTTAATGCCGAGTCTGAATCGTTTTTGGATTCTCGTCGTGGGAACGTTCCCTCATTCTTTACATATAGTAAAGGACTAAACTGGGAGATTTTTTTAGTATTGCTTAATATGTCTTTAGGAGCATCCTGCAGATTAAATTGAATCATTTGGCCAAGGATCAATACTGTCTTTTTGGATTTATCCACATTTTTTTTCAAATTTGGAAGAAATAATGATGATGGATCTAAAAATAAAAATCTTTCGAATCGGCAAATTTCGGCAAACTAAATTGCCCTCAGTACATTATACTTGAGGTAAACTTTAAGCTCTATAAAACTTGGGATGTGTTCAGATGAAGTTTTTTTGCTATGGTCTATCAAAGTTTTGTACTTAAAAAAATTTCAAAGATCAATGAAGAATAATTCAGGATAAATAATAAGGGAGTAATTACCCATAATCAATTATATCAGATAAAAAAGGAATAGTTTTGACGTAATTTCCTTCGGATGACTTAATAAATACACTGTCCTATCTTCAACGAGAGAGGTTCAAACTGATTGTTGGTATGAAACAGGTTTTAAAGACTTTGCCTTGTTTATAATACTGATAATTTAGCAATTATCCACCTGAGAGTTGCTATAGCAATTAAACGCTATTTAGCAAGAATCAATCTATCCACCTGAGAGTTGCTTTAGTAAGTAAACGCAACTTAGCAACTATCAATCTATCCAGCTGAGAGTTGCCATAACAAGTAAATGCTATTTAGCAAGTATCAATCTATCCAGCTGAGAGTTGCTATATGATCTATTCGCTATTAGGCAAGTATCAATCTATCCAGGTGAGAGTGACTATGGCAACTAGTCGCTACTTAGCAACTATCAATCTACCCAGTTGAGAGTAGCTATAACAATTTAACCCCCTGTCTCCACGGGTTTAACAATTTCCAACCTTCGCCCGTAATAAGGTGAAAGCATAGTTAAATGTAAATTTTGCCCCCCCCCCCGCTGCCCCCAAATCCAATTAGTAGCTAGTTGAATGGACTTGGGAGGATAACTCGATTTAAAATTAATGCAAGCTTCCCCTTCCATTAATGGCATAATGCGGAAAAACATAAGTTCGCCCTGATTGTTCTGGTGTTTTGATAAGTTCCGCTCTCCGTCCGACCGTGTACCTGTATTACGCTAGCCACATTAGCGTCGTGGTTGAGTTCAACAACTCTTCTGACTGTTTAACGTCTACATATCTAGGCGAATTATGGTTTTCATTGTCTACATACGATTCGTAATGTTCATGTAAGTTTGTATTTATTTATTGCTTACAAAAAATCATTTTTACAGCACGTTGGCTATACGAAAATGTTGGAGCCTCGGTAACCGTGAGTGTTAAGGCTTGAGCACTAATCACTCTGTGCCAAGGTTCAAGGGTTCGATTCCCACTATGGTGTGGTGGCTTTTCTTTGGAAAAAAGAAAAGGCCTCACCCTTGGTCTGTCTAAAAGAGGTTGGTTATAGCTAATCAACCTTCCTAAAATTATTAATTCATGAGTATTTACCGTTGTTTTACACGGTAATATGGTAAGTTATCGTCTGTCGTTTACCGATGAAGAAATTCTACAAGATCTGGCACTGTAAGAGGCTGAAGGAACTGATGAAGAATTTAAAAGTGACGAAACTTGCAGTGAAACTGAAGTCTTCTTGAAGACTTGCTTTCTCTTTGTTACACTTTACATGAATGAAAGGTTGAAACATCTCCTCATTCCAAAAACACTCCAAGATAAAATCTGCAGCATCCTAGGTACAGAAACATCCAAACACACCTCCACCACCAACTCCTTCAAAAAGACTTGATAAATGTTTCTTGAATGGACGGCAAAAGGAGAGGAAGGGAAACTAAACATGCCTTCAGTGCAATAGAAGTCTTTGTGGCCAACATAAATGAGAATTATGTCCGTCCTGACACGCGAAAAAAAAAAAAAAAGTTTTATTATTTTGTGAAAATATTTTTTAATAATAAATAAAACATATTTATAACAAATATTTTTTTTTATTAAACTTGTATTCATTTTTACCAAATTAACATAATTATTTGGAAAATGAACTGATTTTTATACTAGGTGTCGTATCCGACACCGCCATGTCTTATATGTACTGAAAAACAGCTTGTGGAAGGAGGGTTAACGTAAGTTCTTTCTTACGTATTCTGCATATAGGTTTATCTTGTCTAATCGAAAGGTATGCGTGAGTGCCTACATATTCAAGTATGTTCAATCCTTAGTCTAGCAAGATTTACTTGTTCACCTCTGGTATCTCGATGACTAGAAGGCCATTCGTCAATTATGTTCTTCTTTTAAAGTCGGAGTTTATTTTCACCTAGTTGTGTCCATATATAGTTCCAAATTTGTTTGGAGATGTAGTACCCAAGATAGTTTTTGGTCAAATGTGACGCCAAGACATTTGAATGATGTTTTGTAAGGTATAATTGGAGGGGTCGGGGCAAAATAGTGCCAAGCAACATTTCTAACAAAACTTAACTGTTGCTGCTATATGTAGGATATGATGTGGGATTATAATCATAGACTGATAATTATCAGTCTATGATTCAATTGTTACTAAAATAATACTACAAGCTCTGTATACTACTTAATCTTATTGCTCCTAAGCATTTCAACTGATAGTCCCTCATAATATCCAACAGCTACAGTATTTTGCTAAAAATGTTGCTTGGCAGTATTTTGCCCCGACCCCTTCAATTGATTGATTAACCCTTTCCGTAAGCAAACGAGCCGCAAGGAGTGTGTTCTCCTGTTCGGGATACTAGCACCCGGCTTCGGTCCCCCTGTACGGGATACTTTTCCACTCTCGGTCGCGCCTCGACATTCAGCGATCTCCTCGCCGTACTTGAACTCGTCTTTTATCATTTTGATTTTTATTTTGCTTACAATGATTATTAATTTTTATTTACGCTGAATTAGTTTGGCATTTAAATAATTATTTTAAGTTGAATACTTTCTATAAAAATAAATAATAAAAAAGCTATATCATATACGAGTAAAAAAAAGAAGTTTTTTTTTTCAGTTACCATTTGCCATTTCTTTTATGAATAATAAGCAAGGGAATTAAATACTCAATAACTACGGCAAACAAATTTTCCATCTTCATTTTGGATCCGTGACTTTTTACACCGGCGGAGTTAATTTTTTTTTATGTATAAAATTTAGTTACAAAAACAAAAGCATAATTATAAATATTTACAGTTAATTTATTGAATTATTTAATTAAATATGTAATATATTAAACATTTTAATTAAATATTAAATCTTTTTTTTAAAAAATGGAGGACACGCAATAAAAAAAGAAAAAGGTTTACTAAATTTAACAAAACACGAATATAAGATCATGACTTCAGGACTAAAAGTTAACTGATTTTGCAAATAAATGCTGTTAGGAATATACAGAAGTATAAAAACAAACGGTAATTTGTCTAGGGTTGACAGGGTAACTTGGCGGAGAAGGCAACGAGTTCTAATTATACTAAAAAAGACCAAAAACTTCATTCAAATGCCATCTAGTAATAGGCAGGAATACTAGAAGTACAATATAGTAACGCTAGATAGCTCTAAAGTCGAGAAATGAGAAGATAAAGAATGCGAGAGATACGCCGAGCTCTCCACGGTATGTGGGTCCCGACCGCTCTCGACTGCTGGAGCAGTCCACGGTACGTGGGTCCCGTCTTCCTTCGACTTCTACACAAGTCCACGGTATGTGGGTCCCGACCACTCTCAACTGCTGGAGCAGTCCACGGTACGGAAAGGGTTAAGTGGAATTGGGTATTGTCTTGTCTTTGTAAATGTTATGCGTTTGGTCTTTTCAATGGAGACCAGTAGACCGTTCCTTTTACTCTAATTTTCCAATGAATGAATTGAATTTTCAATTGCACTTTCAGTGGTCTGAAAGGATATAGATCAGAAGAATATACATCTACCGTAGAATCATTCCACAAACGGAAGGATATGTATTTGAATCTAGGATCTAGAATACATCGTCGATACAAAAGCAAACTAACGAATATGAAAATCACCACTTTTCAGAGTGGAAAAGTATTTATTCATAACTTTTTTTTTTGACAGTCAAATATTCGGCAGATTTGACCTTTTGATAGTGGAATACTTTCCCTTTAAAAGAGTGAAGTCAGATTGAAGAATTTGCTGTAAATAAGTCCAGCAGAAATTATTAAAGATGGACAATGAAAGATGCATTTTTTCATAATCGTTAGTTTGCTTTTGTCTCGACGATATGATACTGTTCAGAAGTATGAAGAACAAGAAAAAGAAAGAGAAATTGCAGAAAAATGAGAATAAAAGAGAGAGAAAGAGAAAGAGAGAGATGTTGGTAAGGACTTCCTCGCCTACTTCCTGTTCCTACTTTATAAATGATACCTTCATCCTCACTTCCTCCCTCCATTTCCTCTACATCCATAAAGCCCTCGCTTCCATTCTACTCGAGTCTCCATCTCGTCCTTCAAGTATCTCATCCTCTTCCTACAACACTCCTTCTCAATCCTTTAATATTCAATGTTTTAAGGGTTTCTGAAAAGGTTCGTGTGGATCCTGTTATTATCCACGTTTCACCAGACCTTTTCTAGGCTTCCTCAGGGGTTCTGTTCCAGCGAGAGAATGTCTATCAATCAATACACCGCTTATCCGCACATCGAGAAGTCGGCACTTACGTACTAGCGTCAATGCAGGTTAAAGAGGTGGGTCTCAGAGAACTGGATCAACACCGGGTCAGAGAGCTGAATCAAAGAGTCAATTCAGTTTTCGCCAATATGGCGACGGGATTATCAACGATTTCGGTTGACTAGAGTTTTGATATAACTTTTAGCGAGCGAAAACGCGTAGCACTTATATTAATAGCTTAATTGCTATTCGTTTCCGCTCGCTCAAGGTTATATCGAAAATAACTGCGGTACTTACGTACTAGTTGCACCGAGAAGTGGGTCTCGTACCGGGATCCGGATCTTGAAATGAGATCTCAATTGAAGTTGTGGCAATATGGGTACCGTATGACCATTTATTAATATTATCAACGAGTTGTACGGACTAAAGTTTCCATATAACCTTGAGCGAGCGGAAACGGATAGCACTTATGTTAATTGCATAATTTCTACGCGTTTCCGCTCGCTACACTCGCTCAAGGTTATATCGAAACTATTGTCAATCCAATTCGTTGATAATATTGATCAAGAATGGTTTTTCGCTGGATAGTGGACTGATATTGGACTAGAGCACAAACACGCGCACAAACAACAAACTCGCGTAACAAACAAAAACTGAAATCGCGTAACAAACAAAAAAAAAAAAAAATTGCGTGGGTTACCAATGAACAAATGAATTGCGTTATAAATACAAAGGGAGCAAGATGGTTAATATAAACTCAATAGCCAATGGAATTGCTGATAGTAATTGACCAATGGAAATGCGTTATCCATGATCCAGATCTCTGAACGAGACCCACATCTTTAACCTACATTGACGCTAGTATGTAAGTACTGAGAAGTCTTTATAGACCTAGAGCCAGCAATGCACTTTTCATTAAGTGTTTTATGCACCCTGAAATTTTGCTATAATATACCTCTTGGGTAGACAAGAAGGTACATATGTGTTTTCTGGACATACCTTGGTGCACCAGGTACTGCGCATAGGGGAAAGGTGCAAATTATTAATGAAATACATGGCAAATTAAGGCAATTTTCAAATTTATAATAAATAAGGCAGGCACTTTTAAGGGGGTTAAAATGATAATAATAAAAAAAAAACTAAGTACCTAGTTTTTATTTTTAATAATTAATGAAGTGCTTTATTCACGCTGCGATTTAAACAGCGTCTTCAATAAACATATTTGAAAATAATTGCAAAAGGGCAGACAGTTTTGTGGGTTTAATTATCAGAAAACATGAAAATAAATGTTGCTTATGATAGACTGGAATACACTGCGCGTAACCGTAAGAGTGTATGACACGACTGCGCAGTGTTGGTTGTTTTCTGTGCTCTCATTGGTTCTTCCTCACATGATCTTGTACAGCGGTTTTAATGGCATCGAAAATAAAACTCTCATTTTATATTAGAATAAAAACAATTATTATTTTTTATTAATCTTTTTTTTTACCTGTTATACCCCTTAAAACTGTCTGCCATATTTATTATTCATTGTAAAATTGTCTTAATTTTACATTAAAGATAGTTGCCTTCTAAATAAAACTCTATTTTCGGGCAATATTGTTTTGCACCTTTCCCCTATGCGCAGTACCTGGTGCACCAAGGTATGTCCAGGAAACACATATATACCTTCTTATCTACCTAAGACGTATACTATAGCAAAATTTCAGGATGACTAAAACACTTCATGAAAAGTGCGTTGCTTGCTCTCTGACTATTACTACGTTGTTGAGTGTCCCAGAAAATCGCCGAGAAGTATTCAAACTACGTGCTTCACTTCTACGCATATGATTTGGTACAGGACGTTCTGTACTCCATTGTATAAGTACCGAAAGATGTATTTCTTTATTGTTTATTACATTCAGTATTCTGAATAGATCTGGTAATGTGGTCCCAAGGCCTCTCAACTTCATGGTCCCAAGGCCTCTCAACTTCATGGTCCCAAGCTCCTTCAATGGATGGGGTCGATGATAGATCAGTGAGCCACAGACGCACTCGAAGGAAGATAAACCCATTGCTAACACTTTACTGTGTCACTCCAGCAAATCTGTCTTCTGAGTGCCTTGGTGGAGTTCGATGGGTTACGCTCGATATAGAGAGAACTTGGGGATTTTGATGAGAGGAAAGTTAATTGTGTCAGTAGAAAAAGACATTACAAATCATGGTCTCTAAAGAAAAACTTCTATTGAAATGTAGTGTTCATCATTTTTATGATCACCGGGAATTTGAACTTAGTAAGAGTAAGACGTCAGACTTCAGAGCAGCTTTTAACGAAGTAGTAACAGGGAAAACACGTTTTTTTAACTAAATACCAAAAAATCCACATCTTTATAAGTCCGAAACGATTAAGGCTAAGAGTTAGTGACCTTTTTCACTATCCATGAGTCTTAGGAGATAATCATAGTACACTTAACTCTTTTTGCACATTTTTACACTTACCAACCTGTGACTACCGATTTTACTTTAGATGTTATGGGTAATTGTGATAATAAGATACTAAAAAATGTTTCATAAGTATTTAATTTTGAAAGCCTATCTTATTTTTTTAAAAGCCTTCGTCATTATTATAGGAATACGCCAATCTCTGTATTGTTTGTCGCTAAGATTCGTTTGGCGTTTTTATTGAAGTAGATATGAACAAGGGTTGTATCGATATCTAATATTTTGTTAAACTTTAAAAATGTTATCGATACTAATAAAAAACACAAATCAAAATTTAATTTTCAAACGTCTCCTACGGTGGACACCATGATGTTCGAATTTCCTTGAGAAGTTTAAGCCACTCAAATAAAGTTTCTATTTAAACATGGATGGTTAAATGCAATATCAATCTACAATGCACAAACAGTATCTAAATGACAAAACCATATCTAACAAACTTTAAAAATAGTCCTGAATTAATTATGTTATTTTCAATTTACTTCTATTTAAACATGGATGATTAAATGCAATATCAATCTACAATGCACAAACAGTATCTAAATGACAAAACCATATCTAACAAACTTTAAAAATAGTCCTGAATTAATTATGTTATTTTCAATTTACTTCTATTTTCACAACGCTGATCGACACCAAAGGTCGAAGAATGGAATTACTAGCGTCGAAAAGAGTTGCATTGAGGTACGGATTTTATCGTACTGACATAAAAATCTTTATGTTTCTACCAAAATCTGTATAACATTTGATAATAATCTATAAGTTCTTAAATATTGTTCCTTCCAGTGTTTCTTTGACCCCCCCCCCTAGTATTAGTTACTACACAATTGTAAGATCCCATTGTATAATCTGCCCACTTCTAGTAGTCTGTAGAATGAGGTGTAGACTAAGTCCTACGCCAGGATCTAGCCTTTTGGGCCTGGTGCACTCTCTTGTTAGATTTAAGATAAATGAACGGTGAAAAAATAAAAAAAAAATATAAGTTTCAATATGAATCCGTGTAATTTCAGTCCAAATAAATAATTTTAGTTAACTATTCGTTTAACATTGAGTTGATAAGTGCTGCCACTTCTTTGAGACCTCCACTAAGTTATCCAGGTTTCATAACATATGAAAAAGGCCAATCAGGTCTCCCGGTTTCATCATTTTATATTTAAATAATTTCAAACAATTCCAGTTTGACAGTAGTCCTAGCTGGCCGGCTACCCATTGCATTGAGTTGATAAGAGCTGCCACTTCTTTGAGACCTCCACTAAGTTATCCAGGTTTCATAACATATGAAAAAGGCCAATCAGGTCTCCCGGTTTCATCATTTTATATTTAAATAATTTCAAACAATTCCAGTTTGACAGTACTCCTAGCTGGACGGCTACCCATTGCAATGAGTTGATAAGTGCTGCCACTTCTTTGAGACCTCCACTAAGTTATCCAGGTTTCATAACATATGAAAAAGGCCAATCAGGTCTCCCGGTTTCATCATTTTATATTTAAATAATTTCAAACAATTCCAGTTTGACAGTAGTCCTAGCTGGACGGGTACCCATTGCAATGAGTTGATAAGTGCTGCCACTTCTTTGAGACCTCCACTAAGTTATCCAGGTTTCATAACATATGAAAAAGGCCAATCAGGTCTCCCGGTTTCATCATTTTATATTTAAATAATTTCAAACAATTCCAGTTTGACAGTAGTCCTAGCTGGCCGGCTACCCATTGCAATGAGTTGATAAGTGCTGCCACTTCTTTGAGACCTCCACTAAGTTATCCAGGTTTCATAACATATGAAAAAGGCCAATCAGGTCTCCCGGTTTCATCATTTTATATTTAAATAATTTCAAACAATTCCAGTTTGACAGTAGTCCTAGCTGGCCGGCTACCCATTGCAATGAGTTGATAAGTGCTGCCACTTCTTTGAGACCTCCACTAAGTTATCCTGGTTTCATAACAAATGAAAAAGGCCAATCAGGTCTCCCAGTTTCATCATTTTATATTTAAATAAAATATAGTAGGCCAGCTAGGACTGCTGTGAAACTGGAATTGTTTGAATTTATTTAAATATAAAATTATGAAACTGGGAGACCTGATTGGCCTTTTTCATTTGATATGAAACCAGGATAAATTCGTTTAAAATATTTTTTTTTTTTATGTCTTCCTACCAATTCGGCCTGTAAGATTGGCAATGGCTGAGTGACATATAAAAATGATTTTATTCGTTTCAACCAGTTTCCTTAGATTATTTCTGTTTACAAGAAGTCTATGTCTTATGGTTAGCTATTGAGTGGTGGGTCATCCGTTTGGTGGTGGATACGTTATGTGGTAAGACATCAGTATGGTGATGAGTTTATTAAAAATTGTATAACAAAGACAATTAACCAATATATGTAAATTGATAAGACTGAGTATAAATGTTGAAAGAATAACAGCTATATAACACAATATCCAGAGTATCCCTTAATTAGTGGCGTGTTTTTTCTTCCACAACTAATGGTGTCGGGGCCCCAGTGAAACAAACTTTAAATTGATTTTTTTTTGGGGTAAAGTAATTTAAATAAATAATAATAAACAATAATATTTATTGAAATACAAAGATTTCAAAGGGCAAAGGTCGAATAAACAAATACATTCGGGTCAATATGACCCGACGCCACTAATTAAGGGATATGGTAGTTTTCCTGCAAGGAAGAAGCTCACTAAATAAATAGAACTCATGAACACGGCACATCTAGTTTCTGTACAAGACTTCGTGTATGCAACATGTCGAATACTGTAATATAATCACAGGAATACGCCATTATTTAGGAGCGTTACCTCATGGATTCGGGGGGAGGGGAAGCTAGTTCCAGGAGCACCGAATTCCTTACAGCTTTTCTCATTTTTCAGAACTGACAGGCGCAATCTGATCGGTGAATTGAATCTCTCTTCATGTGAGAAATGCCTTTTCTATCATTCATCCTTGTAGGAGAGGCTGTGAATGACGTCAGGACACGCTGTCTGCAATGCAGGAGGAAACACGCCCCCCCCCCTCACGTGCTCCTCACAATACTCTTTAAATGCATTACAATCCTCAACCCTTCAACCTTGTACTCATGAATTCGTACTATTCAACCTTGTACTCATGAATTCATAGTCCTCAACCTTGTACTCATGATCGCAGCCTTATGAATCCTGTACTCACGAATTCATACTCTTCAACCTTGCACTCATGAATTCGTACTATTCAACCTTGTACTCATGAATTCATAGTCCTCAACCTTGTACTCATGATCGCAGCCTTATGAATCCTGTACTCATGAATTCATACTCTTCAACCACGTACTCATGCATTCGTACTATTCAACCTTGTACTCATGAATTCATAGTCCTCAACCTTGTAGTCATGATCGTAGCCTTATGAATCCTGTATTCATGAATTCATACTCTTCAACCTTGCACTCATGAATTCGTACTATTCAACCTTGTACTCATGAATTCACAGTCCTCAACCTTGTACTCATGATCGCAGCCTTATGAATCCTGTACTCACGAATTCATACTCTTCAACCTTGCACTCATGAATTCGTACTATTCAACCTTGTACTCATGAATTCATAGCCCTCAACCTTGTAGTCATGATCGCAGCCTTATGAATCCTGTACTCATGAATTCATACTCTTCAACCTTGCACTCATGAATTCGTACTATTCAACCTTGTACTCATGAATTCATAGTCCTCAACCTTTTTACTCATGATCGCAGCCTTATGAATCCTGTACTCACGAATTCATAGTCTTCAATCTTTCACTCATGAATTCGTACTATTCAACCTTGTACTCATGAATTCATAGTCCTCAACCTTGAACTCATGATCGCAGCCTTATGAATCCTGTACTCATGAATTCATACTCTTCAACCTTGCACTCATGAATTCGTACTATTCAACCTTGTACTCATGAATTCATAGTCCTCAACCTTGTACTCATGATCGCAGCCTTATGAATCCTGTACTCACGAATTCATACTCTTCAACCTTGCACTCATGAATTCGTACTATTCAACCTTGTACTCATGAATTCATAGTCCTCAACCTTGTACTCATGATCGCAGCCTTATGTATCCTGTACTCATGAATTCATACCCTTCAACCTCGTACTCATGCATTCGTACTATTCAACCCTGTTTTCAAGAATTCATTGTCCTCAACCTTGTACTCATGAATTCCGATTTTTGAATCTTGTACTCATGAATTTTTTCTCTTGAACCATATACTCAGGAATTCATACTCTTCAACTTTGTACTCAGGAATTCGTACGTACTATTCAACCCTGTTTTCAAAAAATCCATACCCTTCGACCTTGTACTCATGAATTCCGATTTTTGAATATTGTGCACATGAATTAATTCTCTTCAAGCATATACTCAAGAATTCATACTCTTTAACTTTTTACTCAGGAATTCGTAACAATCAAACCCATTTTCAAGAATCCATACCCTTTGCCCTTATACTCATGAATTCTTACTATTTACATTGTACTTATGAATTATAATACTCTTCACATGGTGCTCAAGAATTCATTTTATGTAACTCGCGCATGTATATATATATATATATATCATTCATTTTAGTTATTTATCAGATAGGATCGTTGTATATTTGTCAAAGATGTTTTCATGGACGCAACTTCCTTCAATCATGTCTGAACGTCAAGTGATGAATCTAGTCTCAAAGAAATTTTGGACACAATTCATAAATTCTCCCGTAAAATTCTCTTCCTCAATTTAAACTAAGAATTTTGAAGCGAGAGTGTATTCTTTATGTGTGTGTATATATATATATTGTAAGGATTGATAAGTGAATGTTGACCCAGCAGTGTGGCCGGGAAGTTAGCCCTGGAGTTTGAGGGGCTAGTAAGGGGATGGTTGTTAATTTTTGATGGAATGGAAGAACAAAGGCCACGGGTATGTAGCCACAATCCCCACAATAGCCACTCTTCAGCACAATGGACCCGCAAAAACATAAACCACAAACATACAACAACAGTAAAGACTCTTATTTAACATTGGACTTTAGGGCAAATAAGCGGGTTACCTCACTCACAATGGGGAATCCCTACTCATAAATATGGAAAAATATTGCTGGTGAGTGCTTTGAAGGATCTTAGAATCATGGAGCATTCTCTTCATGTTTTTTTAGAATCTCTTTCTTTTAAAGGAATTATTTATAAATGAGCGTTTTCCTTTTATTGAAAAAAAGAATTATTTTCTCTAATTTTCCTTGAATTGTTTTGCTGATCTTCTTCATTTTCCTCATTTTAGAATATTTCTCAGAACTTTTATATGGATCCTTGACAACACAATAAGTATAATTTTGAAAGACGAATGGAGAAATTCCTGTCTTTTTTCCTTGGAAGTTATATTCTTAAAATATTTGTTTCTTAAACATTTTCCTTAACACTTTTGCTGCCAGACAAATTTTGAAGTTCAGCCCAATGTGACATTTTAATATTTTGCCAAAATAAATCTCAAAAGTGAATATATAAACTAGAAAACACATTTAAAAAGTAAAAAACACTCCGAAACTGGACGAACACAGGCTTGAATCTAGAATAAACTGGGGGAAAAAAATATAGTGTTAATATTCCCCTTATTAAGCCCCTTATACCGCAGGAATTGTTATCAATATTTGGTTCTTTTTGGTTTAATAGGGGGAAATGAATTATGATGTATTGATTTTCTTTTTACTTGTTACTAGCAGAATACCCGTGCTTCGTCACGGAAGATGAGTAGTTATTTTATTACGTTAAATAATGTAACATCAAAACTAACGCTACTGTGTATATAATTTTGTGCAGTTTATTATAGGACGGTTTCCGTCATGCTATATCTTGGCATTGGGGCTTTCCGGACCAGTTTCAGAATCAGATAACATAAAGATAACCCGTTACCTATAGGTTACCAGTAACTGGAGTTTAAGGGTTAAGGATATTATTACCTCGGATAGACCATCACCAGGAACAGGGTAAACTCTATGAGGGACAAAATCACAGTTTATTTCTAATAATTCATGGTCTGCCATCATAGTTGAAATGAAACTCAAATAGAAATAAATTATTTCTAATTATATTATTTCATAATATTATTTCAAATAATATCTACTATATATTTGTCAAATACCACTCACTCACTCACTCACTCACTCACTCACTCACTCACTCACTCACTCATCTATCAACGCCCAGCCCAAACCACTCGACAGAAAATTTTGAAATTTTGCATGGACACTCCCTATATAACGTAGGCGCTCGCTAAGAAAGGATTTTTTGATATTCGTATTTTTAAGCATTTTTAGGGGGGTTTAAAGTTTGAGTTGGTTAGAGAAGGCAAGCCTAGACAGCCTGCGTTGCTAGGACGATAAAGAACAGCTGTTACCTTACATTATCTATTTCATAGTATTATTTTTAATTGAGGTTAATTTCCGCTATGATGGGAGTCCTTGAATTACTAGAAATAAAATGTGATTTTGTCCCTCATAGAGTTTACGCCCTGGTGATGGCCCATCCGAGGTAATAATATCCCGAACCATTTGACTCAAAAATTTGAAATTTTGCACGTACAATACGTTAAGAGTGTAAACACTCGCTAAGAAAGGTTTTTTTTATTTTCAAATGTTTAAGTACTTTTAGGGGGGTTTGAATTATTATGAAGTTCTTCATCAGCTCAAAAATCTTTCTTCTCATTTAAAAGGTCAAGTTCATTAACCAGTTGAATCCGTTTACTGGAACATGGTTTTTCGAGCGAAATTTGTGCGAAAGATTCCTTAATGTAGGAAAACGAATGAAACCATTTTTTAAGCGAGTTCTGCAGCCATTTGCCAGAAAAATTGATAGAAATACTTTTCAAAACTAATTTTCTGTTTGGGTATCAGAAGTATATGGGAAAAAAATTGTCTGAATGGTGATACAAAGTTTTCGGATCTCAGTATATTTTCTAAAATATCTCGAAAACGGTTGGGAACTCGTAGTAAGTGGAAGGCGGCTATTCAAAAGGTGTACTAAATTCTCTACTAAAAAGATTCTGTTGTAATGTTCGGTGGGGGGATGTCAATAGAAGAGATAAGTGCATAAAACTTCAAATTTGTTAGTTTTATGCTTTTCAACGTGTATTTATCTCTGTTTACCTAACTTTTTAAGCGGTTGTTGCATTTTTTTTTCTACTCTCCAACGGAAACAAGCACGGTTACCTCCACATGGTGTTTCCTGGGTAACTTTAAAGTCCGTGCAATAATAAGCTGTACACAATTAGGTAGTAGCGTTAATTTTGATCATATCTTATTTAACTCAATATAAAAAATACTTATCGGCCGTGGTGAAGCACGGGTATTCAGCTAGTTATGAAATAAATAGAGTAGGCTAACAGCTGACCTGTTGCCCTAGCAACACTTACTGTCTTGGCTCGCCTGCTTTCTAACCAAATAAAAATTCAAACCCCTCTAAAAATACTTAAAAATTAGAATATCATAAAGTCCTTTCTTAGCGAGTGTTTACGTTCTAAAGAGAGTGCCCATGCAACATTTCAAGTTTTTCTGTCGATTGGTTTGAGCTGGGCGATGACAGGTCAATGAGTGAGTGAGTGAGTGGTATTTGACAAATATATAGTAGATTTACCCTATTTTTTTTTTTTTTACGGCGCATCTACTTCTAGGTCATTAGCGCCGACATCCAGGGTGCAGCGAGGAATTTTCCCAGCGAGCCTTGAGATGCGAAAATTCCTGCCGGAGGTGGGAATCGAACCCACCATCTCCCGCTTATGAATCCAGCGCGCTAGCCACTAGACTACGGGAGACCCCATTTACCCTATTGTTCATGAAGTTATTTTCAAAACTTTATTTTAGCTCATTTTCATAATGAGTTGAAGTTGCGAAGCTCCTAAAATTGAATATTAATAATTAAGGTGTAATATTAATTGAGTGGCTTAATATCAAAGACTGACATCTGTAAAAAAATCGAAATTGAATCAGCAGTGGATTCCTATAGGTTTTTGTCTGCTCTTTTCAATGATGAAATTAATTTCTGTAAAAAACGGACGTGAACATGTAATTTCTGGCTTCAGTAGAAAGTAGATGCTTTGTTTCAAAAACGGACTCCTGCTGTGGAGGTTTTTTTCATCAACAAACACCTACCAATCACATAATGGGTTCAAAGGTAACTTTCACAAATTGTTTGAGTGGTATTGATATCAGAAACAGAACAATATCGATTTCAAACATATAAGCGTAATTATGAAATAAATATTTTCAAAAAAATATTCACTATAACTTGCGAACATAAAAGGTGATTTTCTCAACATTTAGAAAATGACAGGTGTCCGTCTTTGATATTAAGCCACTAAATTTTCCTTTCGTCCTCATTTACAATGAACAATGCTTTAAAAAATTGAATCAACTAATCATTATAACGAGCTGACTCAATTATATGCAAACTATTTATTTGTCCAGATTATGCAACTGCGTGAATTTTAAAAATTATTTTTTGAGAAAATGATTTGTTCGCTTTCCTGGTATCTCGAAGAGGCCATCCTTACAAAAGGTCTTCGAACCCTCCCTTCGTCCTGGAAAAGGTTAATGACACCGCTCCTAAATACATGGAGGGACTTACCAAGATCAACCCCTGGAAAATTGGGGAAATATAGTAATTTGAGAAGGGGAAGGGGTTTGGTCGTAATTAGTATCTAATAATATGGATGAAATTGTATTTCTTTACTTGATATTGTTATTTGCATAAGATAAGGATGCAGGGGACGAAAAGCCCGTTTTGGAAAATTGGCAGACATCTTGGCACATGACGATTGACGAGGAACTACAGTGAAATAAAATAAAGGTACACAGTCGGATAATGGTCATCTAGCACAGGGAAGGATACTAGAGAGGAATTTATCTTATATCGCTTAAGAATAGGCCATTCACTGCTGATTACGCACATGTCATTATGAGAAAATATGGAAGAATTATGTACCATCCCTTTAACCATGAAACACATACCGACAGAATGTCTAATACTGCGCCTTAGGCTTCGTTCACACTGGAGCCATATACGATACCCGATATATCGTAAGCGATATGCGATACGCGACATGCACAGACAAAATAGTCAAAACGTAAAGGGAGGCGGTAAGAAAGGTTCACATCAGCGCGAATGCAGAACATATCGCAAGCGACATATCTCTCGAAGTGCCGCTTGTCGGTCTCTCCAGCGATTAGTTTCATACGATATTCCGAGCTGCGAACAAGTCAGGAAGAGGAGAAGACAGTTCTGTGATTTCTTACAGGAATTTAGTGGTGCTCGTCAGTGCCCATGGAACTATTCCATTGCCGCATATAGGAAAAAAGATGTGACGAATGGAGCGAAATTGCTACTGAAGTAAAAATCACTGGATTCATTCAAAAAAACTCCCTGAATTTTGCTTCATGTTGATAAAGGTCTCTAGATACATGAGCCTAGCTATACTGCTCGTTGCTAAAGTTGTAGGGATGCAGCACGTATTTTGCTGGACGTTGAGAAAGGTCTCTAGATACAAGAGCCTAGCTATACTGCTCGTTGCTAAGGTTGTAGGGATGCAGTCAGTATTTTGCTGGATAATGAGAAAGGTCTCTAGATACAAGAGCCTAGCTATACTGCTCGTTGCTAAGGTTGTAGGGATGCAGCACGTATTTTGCTGGACGTTGAGAAAGGTCTCTAGATACAAGAGCCTAGCTATACTGCTCGTTGCTAAGGTTGTAGGGATGCAGTCAGTATTTTGCTGGATGTTGAGAAAGGTCTCTAGATACAAGAGCCTAGCTATACTACTCGTTGCTAAGGTTGTAGGGATGCAGTCAGTATTTTGCTGGATGTTGAGAAAGGTCTCTAGATACAAGAGCCTAGCTATACTGCTCGTTGCTAAGGTTGTAGGGATGCAGCCAGTATTTTGCTGGATGTTGAGAATGGTCTCTCGATACAAGAGCCTAGCTATACTGCTCGTTGCTAAGGTTGTAGGGATGCAGCCAGTATTTTGCTGGACGTTGAGAAAGGTCTCTAGATACAAGAGCCTAGCTATACTGCTCGTTGCTAAGGTTGTAGGGATGCAGCCAGTATTTTGCTGGATGTTGAGAAAGGTCTCTAGATACAAGAGCCTAGCTATACTGCTCGTTGCTAAGGTTGCAAGGATGCAGCCAGTATTTTGCTGGATGTTGAGAAAGGTCTTTAGATACAAGAGCCTAGCTATACTGCTCGTTGCTAAGGTTGTAGGGATGCAGCCAGTATTTTGCTGGATGTTGATAAAGGTCTCTAGATACAAGAGCCTAGCTATACTGCTCGTTGCTAAGGTTGTAGGGATGCAGCCAGTATTTTGCTGGATGTTGAAAAAGGTGTCTAGATACAAGAGCCTAGCTATACTGCTCGTTGCTAAGGTTGTAGGGATGCAGCCAGTATTTTGCTGGATGTTGATAAATGTCTCTAGATACAAGAGCCTAGCTATACTGCTCATTGCTAAGGTTGTAGGGATGCAGCCAGTATTTTGCTGGATGTTGAGAAAGGTCTCTAGATACAAGAGCCTAGCTATACTGCTCGTTGCTAAGGTTGTAGGGATGCAGTCAGTATTTTGCTGGATGTTGAGAAAGGTCTCTAGATACAAGAGCCTAGCTATACTGCTCGTTGCTAAGGTTGTAGGGATGCAGCCAGTATTTTGCTGGATGTTGAGAATGGTCTCTCGATACAAGAGCCTAGCTATACTGCTCGTTGCTAAGGTTGTAGGGATGCAGCCAGTATTTTGCTGGACGTTGAGAAAGGTCTCTAGATACAAGAGCCTAGCTATACTGCTCGTTGCTAAGGTTGTAGGGATGCAGCCAGTATTTTGCTGGATGTTGAGAAAGGTCTCTAGATACAAGAGCCTAGCTATACTGCTCGTTGCTAAGGTTGCAAGGATGCAGCCAGTATTTTGCTGGATGTTGAGAAAGGTCTTTAGATACAAGAGCCTAGCTATACTGCTCGTTGCTAAGGTTGTAGGGATGCAGCCAGTATTTTGCTGGATGTTGATAAAGGTCTCTAGATACAAGAGCCTAGCTATACTGCTCGTTGCTAAGGTTGTAGGGATGCAGCCAGTATTTTGCTGGATGTTGAAAAAGGTGTCTAGATACAAGAGCCTAGCTATACTGCTCGTTGCTAAGGTTGTAGGGATGCAGCCAGTATTTTGCTGGATGTTGATAAATGTCTCTAGATACAAGAGCCTAGCTATACTGCTCATTGCTAAGGTTGTAGGGATGCAGCCAGTATTTTGCTGGATGTTGATAAACGTCTCTAGATACATGAGCCTAGCTATACTGCTCGTTGCTAAGGTTGTAGGGATGCAGCTAGTATTTCCTTCTCATCCTACGCCTGAACCAGTAAGCCACTAGAACCTCTTCCTTACTTCAGCTCATATTCGCAACTGAAGTAGTTAAGAATGTTGTTCCCACCATATTCGTTTCCTACAGATTGCGCTGATTTATCGTAGTCAGAGATTAACATTGATTAGGTAAATTGATAATTATCTTGGAAATCCACTTCTTGATCTCAAATCTGTCAATAAATAATTTCGCGATCACATTATAGATTACCTTTATTTCTGTAACCAACAAAACAACTCAAAAGCATCCGCTTTCTACAACTTGTATATATCAAATATCAGTTGTGTTTTTAAATTGGTATACTCATATTTTTCAAAAATAATTTGGAATTTTATTTTTATTAATTTTTGTATATTTTATTTATTTATTTTTTTTTTTGCAGAATACATCATGAGCGGTAGCCCTCGGTCCTATCCTGTCAAACCTCCGGAGTACATGAATGAAGTTAATGGAACAATACAATCTCACAGGTAACCAATTCATATTTACAAATTATACAGTATTTTCTATATTATATGCTACTTTATAGCATATTAAAAGTTTCAAATATTAAGAATAAAAAAACATTAATGAACATAATTGTAGAAATGTACTACAACCATTATAAGTGTGTACATTATATACCACAAAGTAGTATTTAGACATTCAGGTACTTATAGAAAATTTGATTCCGAGCAAAAGGTTTTCAATCACCATAGGTCCGGAAATGCTTTCTGTAGCTAAATAACACGTTTTTAAGACTCAACATGTTGTGTTACAGAAAAAGCCTACAATTTAATGTTGTAGGCCACTAAATTCAGAACTCTATTTCAGAAATGCTTATGTTTCAAGAACCTATTGTTCAATTCTATTTGAAATAGAAAATGAGGAGATAGGTAGAGGGAGAGGGAGAGACATTGAGACAGGGAGGGAGAGATAGTGAGATATTGAAGAAGAGAATTGACTAACACCAATACGAAGGTTTTCTCACTGAATGCTCGAGGGTAGTTATCAGATCAGTGATAATATTATTGGTAGCTCCTGTGAATGTTAGTGACAACAAGATATGTGGAATATTACAGGCGGGCTATTAGCTCTCTAAATATTTGTAAAGCAATTATGCTAATAGATTATAAGAAGAAAGCCATAAATACTAGCCGGAAGCAATTCCGCCCCTACAGACAGGTCGGTGTCTGCGAGATAACCATTCATAAATATTAATGCATGATGGGGTGCTGAGGGAGGGGGAGGATGTGGCTGTGTATTATTGTAGCATCAGGATTTGGTGGCCCTTATTAGGGTCGGTTCGTCCAAGATGGCGTCACGTCACTATCTAATGACACCCATCCTTGCGATAGAGCCAAATTGGTAATTATTTCCAAAGGAAATCCCCACCGAAGGACAGGCCTCGGGGTTTGGGGTTTGGGATCCAGGGGTTGGTTCTGGGGGACGCTGGGGGTTTAGAGCCTGATATATAGGAGGGAATTTATTGGGAGGTTTTATGCTACCAATTCCTTCTAAGTGGTGGAATTATTCAAAAGCCCCTCCCCCTTCTCGGGATGAAGGATAAGCACAGATCCTGTGGACTAATGATTTCTTGAGGTGAGTCTGTCATATTCCCCGGGGGAGGCGTCATGTCTTTTATTACACCGATATGTCCTTCTCTTCGATGCCTCGCCCTCTTCTCCTCCTGTATACATTATCTCCATGATATTCTTATTTCAGCAGTCCAATGGACAACGACATATTTAAATGGGGGAGAAAAAAAACTTCAAACGCCTACAATCTTCTGAACAAATCGTGTCTATCCCTAAAAAGTCGACCAAGAACATAACATCTGAGAAATATTCAATAAAATTTCTCTCAAAAATATTGAATATTATTCTTCTTTAACCAGAAGTTGAAAGACTCTGTAAACAATATATAACTAACTAGTAAAAAATATATTTTTCATATTTTTCTATATTTTTCGTTCAGGTATACTCTTGTCCCAACAGTTTAACCAATTTCTAAAATTAGCGTAATTTTGTTAATCTGCATCCCTTCTATAGGGAAGCCATTAACCTTGGCTTAAAATGATTTTAGTCTGATTTTTGGAGCATTAATAAATAAATCGCCTTTACATACCAACACAGTCCTTTCACAACCCCCATGGAGAGTAAAAAACTTAAAAATTAATCTAACCCTAACACAGTATAAAAAGTCCAACTCGCAGGAACTGCGTCGTCTAAGCGCGGTTCAGTTTTTATCCCTAGCGTCATTTGGGAAGATTGAAATAGAAACCGTTTTTATTTTGGTTCAACCTTTCCCCCGTAAACAAAGGGCCCGTTATCAAGGGGTAGCGTACCCTTATACCTGTAATGGCACCCACCACAGGTTGGCCAGCCCAACTGCTACAAATAATTATTTCAAATATCAAAATATTTCTATTTTTCTTGATTTCTTCTACAGTAATAATAATTCTATAAATAAATGCAATTAAAAAGAACAAACAACCCATTAAAATGTGAACTAAACAACTACGAAAACCCGGTCAAAAGAACAAAACAAACACATTTGAAGTTTTAAGCACTTATTTCTCCGATTGAAAATTCCTAATCAAAAATTTCATTAGAATCTTTTTTGTAGAGAATTTAGTAAGCCTTCGAATGATAAACATCCGTTTCCCAAGATTCTCAACCGCTTTAGAGATATTAAGGAAAATTTACAAAGTTACCAAAACTTTTCATGTCTATTAATAAAATATTTTATTCTAACCCTTCCTTAACTCCAAACATAACCAAAATTTCAGCACATTAGTTTTGATGAAAGTTGAACATACAGAAAATGTTTCAAGTGAATCCCATGATTCTAAGTACCTAAACCGAAATCGGTATTCAACAACTATCTCTGCCATTTTCTCGAAAACGGTTAAAGCTATCGCCTTGAAAATGGTTTCATTCGTTTTCCTTGGCCAAGAAGCCTATAAAACGAGTACTTACAAGCATATGATCTCAAAAACGTAAGCGATACGATTTTTTTGCGCGAATTTCGTCCCAAACGCCATCTTCCAGTGGGTGGATTTTGCTGGTTAACGAACTTGACCTTTCAAATTGGACGACGGATTTTTGTACTAAATTTCATCAAAATCGGACCATCAGGGAAGCCAGAAATGAGCGAACAGACAAATATATATATATATATATATATATATATAAAGTCCGACTCGCAGGAACTGCGTCATCTTAGCGCGGTTCCAGTTTTTTTTTTTTTTTTTTTTTTTTTTTTTTTTTTTTTTTTTTTTTTTTTTACGGCACATCTACATCTAGGTCATTAGCGCCGACATCCACGGTGTAGCGAGGAATTTCACCAGCGAGCCGTGGGATGATAAAATTCCTGCCGGAGGTTGGGCATCGAACCCACCATCTCCCGCTTATGAATCCAAGGTGCTAGCCATTAGACCACGGGAGACCCCGGTTCCTGTACCCTATTCTCATTTGAAAAGAATAGAATAGAAACAGATAATATAGATGGAGATAGTTAGCCGCTGTAGAGATACGAAGAAGGTATAGTTGGGATTCGGCTAGGAGAAAAACGTCAGACTTTCAAAAAGAAATCTGTATTTTGGACGTTTCGACTGCAACAATGGCAGCCTTCTTCAGCTAAAAAATATATACAACTCATAAGTAAAGAAAATGTACAAGTAGTAAGTAAAAGACAGGAAGAAATGAGCGGAGTATATATATATCAATACAATAAATTTTAACCAATCTTATTTTTAAAAACAATGAAAATACGGTAGTTGGAAAGAAAACAGCATGTAGAACTTGTTAGTAAAAACAGTACAAAAAAAAATAAACAGTAAAAACAACGCACATTATTTATGTAGTGAAAAACAAATAGATGGAGATAGTTAGCCGCTGTAGAGATACGAAGAAGGTATAGTTGGGATTCGGCTAGGAGAAAAACGTCAGACTTTCAAAAAGAAATCTGTATTTTGGACGTTTCATTTTGTTTTTCACTACATAAATAATGTGCGTTGTTTTTACTGTTTAATTTTTTTTGTACTGTTTTTACTAACAAGTTCTACATGCTGTTTTCTTTCCAACTACCGTATTTTCATTGTTTTAAAAATAAGATTGGTTAAAATTTATTGTATTGATATATATACTCCGCTCATTTCTTCCTGTCTTTTACTTACTACTTGTACATTTTCTTTACTTATAAGTTGTATATATTTTTTAGCTGAAGAAGGCTGCCATTGTTGCAGTCGAAACGTCCAAAATACAGATTTCTTTTTGAAAGTCTGACGTTTTTCTCCTAGCCGAATCCCAACTATACCTTCTTGGAAACAGATAATATTTTCCTCGGCCTTTGTTGAAAGGGTTTTATGGCTATACCTGGGGGTCAGGTCCGCAAGACCCTAGAATCCTCTTCTACCGATACTTCATTTCATACGTTTCAATGAATTGGCAAATATCAAATATTTTCACACATTCCTGTGTTCTTTTACTATAGTAATAATTCTACAGATAAAATCAATTGAAAAATAAAATAAAAAAACCAACAGCATAAAGGCAATTGAAAATATTCAAAAGACGTCATCGAATCTTTTTCTCTTGGCAAGCTATATTTCTAACAATGAATTGTTTTTCTTATTTTGCCTAATCTGTTTTATTGTAAAATACATTATCCAACTATAAGCAATTAAAAAATAACAAGGAATAAAAACAGACAAAAAGAACAGTTCGAATAAGCAAAATCAATTACTTTAATGTTTTAAGCACTTATTTCTCCGATTGACATCGCCTAATCAAAACTTTCATCAGAACCTTTTTTGTAGAGCATTTAGTAAGCTTTCTAATGGTATTCTTTTGTTTACCAAGATTCTCAACCTTTTTCGAGATATTAAAGAAAATATACAAAGGTTCCAACCCTTCCTTAACTCCAAACGTAACCAAAATTTCAACATATTAGTTTTGATGAAAGTAGAACATGCAGAAAATGTTTCAACTGAATCCCATGATTCTAAATACCCAAACCAAAAACGGTATTCAAAAAATATTTTTCCAATTTTCTCGAAAACGGTTAAAGCTATCGCCTTGAAAATGGTTTCATTCGTTTTCTTAGCCCAGGGATCATATAAAACGAGTACTTAGAAGCTTATGAACTCAAAAACGTAAGCGTTACGATTTTTTTGCGCGAATTTCGCCCCAAACGCCATCTTCCAGTAGGCGGATTTTGGTGGTTAACGAACTTGACCTTTCAAATTGGACGAAGGATTTTTGTACCAAATTTCATCAAAATCGGACCATTCGTCTTCTAGCTAGAGAGCGAACAGACAAATATATATATATATATATATATATAAATAAATATATACATATATATATATATATATATATATACAAATTTGAACCACCGTTATTTTCGGTCTCTAGGGGTTCTGAAACGCGAAATTTTCTAGTCGGCACTTCCGGATTGTTTCATTGTATCAACCCTATAAGCGGGGTTCCTCCCTATGGGGGAGGGAGGAACCGCGCTAATATATATATATATATATATATATATATATATATATATAAATTTGAACCACCGTTATTTTCGGTCTCTAGGGGTTCTGAAACGCAAATGTTTTTAGTCGGCACTTCCGGATTGTTTCATGAGATCAACCTTATAAGCGGGGTTCCTCCCTCCCTATGAAGGGAGGGAGGAACCGCGCTAAAAAGAAGGAACCACTTTCTTTTACGTTATACCAAAATGTATTTATATCTTTGAAAACGAGGCATCCTGAAGAACTATTTATCTTTACCGATGGTTCCAAAAGTGATTCAGGAACAGGCGCTGCAGCTATAGGTGATAACAAGACCTACCAAATAAAACTACATGACGCACATAGGAGTATTTGTACTCTAAAACCGGTCAAAAGTGCAAATCGCCAATTTGCGTTATAATCCTTTCAAACATGCTAAACTTTAAGCTCGATAAATTGTCTATCTATTGGTTGTCAAAAATTTTCCTTCCGCTTTAACCTGTTGTTGTTCAAACAGTCCAAACCCAGACATTGTGGGAATCGCATAAATCTATTCTTCCGCACTCGTCTGATTATTTTCCTTCCGCTATAGCCTGCTGTTGTACCAACAGTCCAAACCCAGACATTGTGGGAATCGCATAAATCTATTCTTCCGCACTCGTCTGATTATTTTCCTTCCGCTTTAGCCTGTTGTTGTACAAACAGTCCAAACCCAGACATTGTGGGAATCGCATAAATCTATTCTTCCGCACTCGTCTGATTATTTTCCTTCCGCTATAGCCTGCTGTTGTACCAACAGTCCAAACCCAGACATTGTGGGAATCGCATAAATCTATTCTTCCGCACTCGTCTGATTATTTTCCTTCCGCTTTAGCCTGTTGTTGTACAAACAGTCCAAACCCAGACATTGTGGGAATCGCATAAATCTATTCTTCCGCACTCGTCTGATTATTTTCCTTCCGCTTTAGCCTGTTGATGTACCAACAGTCCAAACCCAGGCATTGTGGGAATCGCATAAATCTATTCTTCCGCGCCCGTCTGATTATTTTCCTTCCGCTTTAACCTGTTGATGTACCAACAGTCCAAACCCAGGCATTGTGGGAATCGCATAAATCTATTCTTCCGCACTCGTCTGATTATTTCCTTCCGCTATAGACTGCTGTTGTACCAACAGTCCAAACCCAGAAATTGTGGGAATTGCATAAATCTATTCTTCCGCACTCGTCTGATTATTTTCCTTCCGCTTTAGCCTGTTGTTGTACAAACAGTCCAAACCCAGACATTGTGGGAATCGCATAATCTATTCTTCCGCACTCGTCTGATTATTTTCCTTCCGCTTTAGCCTGTTGATGTACCAACAGTCCAAACCCAGGCATTGTGGGAATCGCATAAATCTATTCTTCCGCGCTCGTCTGATTATTTTCCTTCCGCTATAGCCTGCTGTTGTACCAACAGTCCAAACCCGGACATTGTGGGAATCGCATAAATCTATTCTTTCGCACTCGTCTGATTATTTTCCTTCCGCTATAGCCTGCTGTTGTACCAACAGTCCAAACCCAGACATTGTGGGAAGCGCATAAATCTATTCTTTCGTACTCGTCTGATTATTTTCCTTCCGCATTAGCCTGCTGTTGTACCAACAGTCCAAACCCAGACATTGTGGGAATCGCATAAATCTATTCTTCCGCACTCGTCTGATTATTTCCTTCCGCTATAGACTGCTGTTGTACCAACAGTCCAAACCCAGACATTGTGGGAATCGCATAAATCTATTCTTCCGCACGCGTCTGATTATTTCCTTCCGCTTTAGCCTGTTGATGTACCAACAGTCCAAACCCAGACATTGTGGGAATCGCATAAATCTATTCTTCCGCACGCGTCTGATTATTTTCCTTCCGCTTTAGCCTGCTGTTGTACCAACAGTCCAAACCCAGGCATTGTGGGAATCGCATAAATCTATTCTTCCGCACTCGTCTGATTATTTTCCTTCCGCTATAGCCTGCTGTTGTACCAACAGTCCAAACCCAGACATTGTGGGAATCGCATAAATCTATTCTTCCGCACTCGTCTGATTATTTTCCTTCCGCTATAGCCTGCTGTTGTACCAACAGTCCAAACCCAGACATTGTGGGAATCGCATAAATCTATTCTTCCGCACTCGTCTGATTATTTTCCTTCCGCATTAGCCTGCTGTTGTACCAACAGTCCAAACCCAGGCATTGTGGGAATCGCATAAATCTATTCTTCCGCACTCGTCTGATTATTTTCCTTCCGCTATAGCCTGCTGTTGTACCAACAGTCCAAACCCAGACATTGTGGGAATCGCATAAATCTATTCTTCCGCACTCGTCTGATTATTTTCCTTCCGCTATAGCCTGTTGTTGTACAAACAGTCCAAACCCAGACATTGTGGGAATCGCATAAATCTATTCTTCCGCACTCGTCTGATTATTTTCCTTCCGCTATAGCCTGCTGTTGTACCAACAGTCCAAACCCAGACATTGTGGGAATCGCATAAATCTATTCTTCCGCACTCGTCTGATTATTTTCCTTCCGCATTAGCCTGCTGTTGTACCAACAGTCCAAACCCAGGCATTGTGGGAATCGCATAAATCTATTCTTCCGCACTCGTCTGATTATTTTCCTTCCGCTATAGCCTGCTGTTGTACCAACAGTCCAAACCCAGGCATTGTGGGAATCGCATAAATCTATTCTTCCGCACTCGTCTGATTATTTTCCTTCCGCTATAGCCTGTTGTTGTACAAACAGTCCAAACCCAGACATTGTGGGAATCGCATAAATCTATTCTTCCGCACTCGTCTGATTATTTTCCTTCCGCTTTAGCCTGTTGATGTACCAACAGTCCAAACCCAGACATTGTGGGAATCGCATAAATCTATTCTTCCGCACTCGTCTGATTATTTTCCTTCCGCTATAGCCTGCTGTTGTACCAACAGTCCAAACCCAGACATTGTGGGAATCGCATAAATCTATTCTTCCGCACTCGTCTGATTATTTTCCTTCCGCTATAGCCTGCTGTTGTACCAACAGTCCAAACCGAGGCATTGTGGGAATCGCATAAATCTATTCTTCCGCACGCGTCTGATTATTTTCCTTCCGCTATAGCCTGTTGTTGTACATACAGTCCAAACCCAGACATTGTGGGAATCGCATAAATCTATTCTTCCGCACTCGTCTGATTATTTTCCTTCCGCTTTAGCCTGTTGTTGTACCAACAGTCCAAACCCAGACATTGTGGGAATCGCATAAATCTATTCTTCCGCACTCGTCTGATTATTTTCCTTCCGCTATAGCCTGCTGTTGTACCAACAGTCCAAACCCAGACATTGTGGGAATCGCATAAATCTATTCTTCCGCACTCGTCTGATTATTTTCCTTCCGCTATAGCCTGCTGTTGTACCAACAGTCCAAACCCAGACATTGTGGGAATCGCATAAATCTATTCTTCCGCACTCGTCTGATTATTTTCCTTCCGCATTAGCCTGCTGTTGTACCAACAGTCCAAACCCAGGCATTGTGGGAATCGCATAAATCTATTCTTCCGCACTCGTCTGATTATTTTCCTTCCGCTATAGCCTGTTGATGTACCAACAGTCCAAACCCAGGCATTGTGGGAATCGCATAAATCTATTCTTCCGCACTCGTCTGATTATTTTCCTTCCGCTTTAGCCTGTTGATGTACCAACAGTCCAAACCCAGACATTGTGGGAATCGCATAAATCTATTCTTCCGCACTCGTCTGATTATTTTCCTTCCGCTATAGCCTGCTGTTGTACCAACAGTCCAAACCCAGACATTGTGGGAATCGCATAAATCTATTCTTCCGCACTCGTCTGATTATTTTCCTTCCGCATTAGCCTGCTGTTGTACCAACAGTCCAAACCCAGGCATTGTGGGAATCGCATAAATCTATTCTTCCGCACTCGTCTGATTATTTTCCTTCCGCTATAGCCTGTTGTTGTACCAACAGTCCAAACCCAGACATTGTGGGAATCGCATAAATCTATTCTTCCGCACTCGTCTGATTATTTTCCTTCCGCTATAGCCTGTTGATGTACCAACAGTCCAAACCCAGACATTGTGGGAATCGCATAAATCTATTCTTCCGCACTCGTCTGATTATTTTCCTTCCGCTTTAGCCTGTTGTTGTACAAACAGTCCAAACCCAGACATTGTGGGAATCGCATAAATCTATTCTTCCGCACTCGTCTGATTATTTTCCTTCCGCTATAGCCTGCTGTTGTACCAACAGTCCAAACCCAGACATTGTGGGAATCGCATAAATCTATTCTTCCGCACTCGTCTGATTATTTTCCTTCCGCTATAGCCTGTTGTTGTACAAACAGTCCAAACCCAGACATTGTGGGAATCGCATAAATCTCTTCTTCCGCACTCGTCTGATTATTTTCCTTCCGCTTTAGCCTGCTGTTGTACCAACAGTCCAAACCCAGACATTGTGGGAATCGCATAAATCTATTCTTCCGCACTCGTCTGATTATTTTCCTTCCGCTTTAGCCTGTTGTTGTACAAACAGTCCAAACCCAGACATTGTGGGAATCGCATAAATCTATTCTTCCGCACTCGTCTGATTATTTTCCTTCCGCTATAGCCTGCTGTTGTACAAACAGTCCAAACCCAGACATTGTGGGAATCGCATAAATCTATTCTTCCGCACGCGTCTGATTATTTTCCTTCCGCTATAGCCTGCTGTTGTACCAACAGTCCAAACCCAGACATTGTGGGAATCGCATAAATCTATTCTTCCGCACTCGTCTGATTATTTTCCTTCCGCTATAGCCTGTTGTTGTACAAACAGTCCAAACCCAGACATTGTGGGAATCGCATAAATCTATTCTTCCGCACTCGTCTGATTATTTTCCTTCCGCTTTAGCCTGTTGTTGTACAAACAGTCCAAACCCAGACATTGTGGGAATCGCATAAATCTATTCTTCCGCACTCGTCTGATTATTTTCCTTCCGCTATAGCCTGCTGTTGTACCAACAGTCCAAACCCAGACATTGTGGGAATCGCATAAATCTATTCTTCCGCACTCGTCTGATTATTTTCCTTCCGCTATAGCCTGTTGTTGTACAAACAGTCCAAACCCAGACATTGTGGGAATCGCATAAATCTATTCTTCCGCACTCGTCTGATTATTTTCCTTCCGCTTTAGCCTGCTGTTGTACCAACAGTCCAAACCCAGACATTGTGGGAATCGCATAAATCTATTCTTCCGCACTCGTCTGATTATTTTCCTTCCGCTATAGCCTGCTGTTGTACCAACAGTCCAAACCCAGACATTGTGGGAATCGCATAAATCTATTCTTCCGCACTCGTCTGATTATTTTCCTTCCGCTATAGCCTGCTGTTGTACCAACAGTCCAAACCCAGACATTGTGGGAATCGCATAAATCTATTCTTCCGCACTCGTCTGATTATTTTCCTTCCGCTATAGCCTGCTGTTGTACCAACAGTCCAAACCCAGACATTGTGGGAATCGCATAAATCTATTCTTCCGCACTCGTCTGATTATTTTCCTTCCGCTTTAGCCTGCTGTTGTACCAACAGTCCAAACCCAGACATTGTGGGAATCGCATAAATCTATTCTTCCGCACTCGTCTGATTATTTCCTTCCGCTATAGCCTGCTGTTGTACCAACAGTCCAAACCCAGGCATTGTGGGAATCGCATAAATCTATTCTTCCGCACTCGTCTGATTATTTTCCTTCCGCTATAGCCTGCTGTTGTACCAACAGTCCAAACCCAGACATTGTGGGAATCGCATAAATCTATTCTTCCGCACGCGTCTGATTATTTTCCTTCCGCTATAGCCTGCTGTTGTACCAACAGTCCAAACCCAGACATTGTGGGAATCGCATAAATCTATTCTTCCGCACTCGTCTGATTATTTCCTTCCGCTATAGCCTGCTGTTGTACCAACAGTCCAAACCCAGACATTGTGGGAATCGCATAAATCTATTCTTCCGCACGCGTCTGATTATTTTCCTTCCGCTATAGCCTGCTGTTGTACCAACAGTCCAAACCCAGACATTGTGGGAATCGCATAAATCTATTCTTCCGCACTCGTCTGATTATTTCCTTCCGCTATAGCCTGCTGTTGTACCAACAGTCCAAACCCAGACATTGTGGGAATCGCATAAATCTATTCTTCCGCACTCGTCTGATTATTTTCCTTCCGCTATAGCCTGCTGTTGTACCAACAGTCCAAACCCAGACATTGTGGGAATCGCATAAATCTATTCTTCCGCACTCGTCTGATTATTTTCCTTCCGCTATAGCCTGCTGTTGTACCAACAGTCCAAACCCAGACATTGTGGGAATCGCATAAATCTATTCTTCCGCACGCGTCTGATTATTTTCCTTCCGCTATAGCCTGCTGTTGTACCAACAGTCCAAACCCAGACATTGTGGGAATCGCATAAATCTATTCTTCCGCACTCGTCTGATTATTTCCTTCCGCTATAGCCTGCTGTTGTACCAACAGTCCAAACCCAGACATTGTGGGAATCGCATAAATCTATTCTTCCGCACTCGTCTGATTATTTTCCTTCCGCTATAGCCTGCTGTTGTACCAACAGTCCAAACCCAGACATTGTGGGAATCGCATAAATCTATTCTTCCGCACTCGTCTGATTATTTTCCTTCCGCTTTAGCCTGCTGTTGTACCAACAGTCCAAACCCAGACATTGTGGGAATCGCATAAATCTATTCTTCCGCACTCGTCTGATTATTTCCTTCCGCTATAGCCTGCTGTTGTACCAACAGTCCAAACCCAGGCATTGTGGGAATCGCATAAATCTATTCTTCCGCACTCGTCTGATTATTTTCCTTCCGCTATAGCCTGCTGTTGTACCAACAGTCCAAACCCAGACATTGTGGGAATCGCATAAATCTATTCTTCCGCACGCGTCTGATTATTTTCCTTCCGCTATAGCCTGCTGTTGTACCAACAGTCCAAACCCAGACATTGTGGGAATCGCATAAATCTATTCTTCCGCACTCGTCTGATTATTTCCTTCCGCTATAGCCTGCTGTTGTACCAACAGTCCAAACCCAGACATTGTGGGAATCGCATAAATCTATTCTTCCGCACGCGTCTGATTATTTTCCTTCCGCTATAGCCTGCTGTTGTACCAACAGTCCAAACCCAGACATTGTGGGAATCGCATAAATCTATTCTTCCGCACTCGTCTGATTATTTCCTTCCGCTATAGCCTGCTGTTGTACCAACAGTCCAAACCCAGACATTGTGGGAATCGCATAAATCTATTCTTCCGCACTCGTCTGATTATTTTCCTTCCGCTATAGCCTGCTGTTGTACCAACAGTCCAAACCCAGACATTGTGGGAATCGCATAAATCTATTCTTCCGCACTCGTCTGATTATTTTCCTTCCGCTATAGCCTGCTGTTGTACTACAGTCCAAACCCAGACATTGTGGGAATCGCATAAATCTATTCTTCCGCACGCGTCTGATTATTTTCCTTCCGCTATAGCCTGCTGTTGTACCAACAGTCCAAACCCAGACATTGTGGGAATCGCATAAATCTATTCTTCCGCACTCGTCTGATTATTTCCTTCCGCTATAGCCTGCTGTTGTACCAACAGTCCAAACCCAGACATTGTGGGAATCGCATAAATCTATTCTTCCGCACTCGTCTGATTATTTTCCTTCCGCTATAGCCTGCTGTTGTACCAACAGTCCAAACCCAGACATTGTGGGAATCGCATAAATCTATTCTTCCGCACTCGTCTGATTATTTTCCTTCCGCTTTAGCCTGCTGTTGTACCAACAGTCCAAACCCAGACATTGTGGGAATCGCATAAATCTATTCTTCCGCACTCGTCTGATTATTTCCTTCCGCTATAGCCTGCTGTTGTACCAACAGTCCAAACCCAGGCATTGTGGGAATCGCATAAATCTATTCTTCCGCACTCGTCTGATTATTTTCCTTCCGCTATAGCCTGCTGTTGTACCAACAGTCCAAACCCAGACATTGTGGGAATCGCATAAATCTATTCTTCCGCACGCGTCTGATTATTTTCCTTCCGCTATAGCCTGCTGTTGTACCAACAGTCCAAACCCAGACATTGTGGGAATCGCATAAATCTATTCTTCCGCACTCGTCTGATTATTTCCTTCCGCTATAGCCTGCTGTTGTACCAACAGTCCAAACCCAGACATTGTGGGAATCGCATAAATCTATTCTTCCGCACGCGTCTGATTATTTTCCTTCCGCTATAGCCTGCTGTTGTACCAACAGTCCAAACCCAGACATTGTGGGAATCGCATAAATCTATTCTTCCGCACTCGTCTGATTATTTCCTTCCGCTATAGCCTGCTGTTGTACCAACAGTCCAAACCCAGACATTGTGGGAATCGCGTAAATCTATTCTTCCGCACTCGTCTGATTATTTTCCTTCCGCTATAGCCTGCTGTTGTACCAACAGTCCAAACCCAGACATTGTGGGAATCGCATAAATCTATTCTTCCGCACTCGTCTGATTATTTTCCTTCCGCTATAGCCTGCTGTTGTACCAACAGTCCAAACCCAGGCATTGTGGGAATCGCATAAATCTATTCTTTCGTACTCGTCTGATTATTTTCCTTCCGCTATAGCCTGCTGTTGTACCAACAGTCCAAACCCAGACATTGTGGGAATCGCATAAATCTATTCTTCCGCACTCGTCTGATTATTTTCCTTCCGCTATAGACTGCTGTTGTACCAACAGTCCAAACCCAGACATTGTGGGAATCGCATAAATCTATTCTTCCGCACTCGTCTGATTATTTCCTTCCGCTATAGACTGCTGTTGTACCAACAGTCCAAACCCAGACATTGTGGGAATCGCATAAATCTATTCTTCCGCACTCGTCTGATTATTTTCCTTCCGCTATAGACTGCTGTTGTACCAACAGTCCAAACCCAGACATTGTGGGAATCGCATAAATCTATTCTTCCGCACTCGTCTGATTATTTCCTTCCGCTTTAGCCTGCTGTTGTACCAACAGTCCAAACCCAGACATTGTGGGAATCGCATAAATCTATTCTTCCGCACTCGTCTGATTATTTTCCTTCCGCTTTAGCCTGCTGTTGTACCAACAGTCCAAACCCAGACATTGTGGGAATCGCATAAATCTATTCTTCCGCACTCGTCTGATTATTTCCTTCCGCTTTAGCCTGCTGTTGTACCAACAGTCCAAACCCAGACATTGTGGGAATCGCATAAATCTATTCTTCCGCACTCGTCTGATTATTTTCCTTCCGCTATAGCCTGCTGTTGTACCAACAGTCCAAACCCAGACATTGTGGGAATCGCATAAATCTATTCTTCCGCACTCGTCTGATTATTTTCCTTCCGCTATAGCCTGCTGTTGTACCAACAGTCCAAACCCGGACATTGTGGGAATCGCATAAATCTATTCTTCCGCACTCGTCTGATTATTTTCCTTCCGCTTTAGCCTGTTGATGTACCAACAGTCCAAACCCAGACATTGTGGGAATCGCATAAATCTATTCTTCCGCACTCGTCTGATTATTTTCCTTCCGCTATAGCCTGTTGTTGTACAAACAGTCCAAACCCAGACATTGTGGGAATCGCATAAATCTATTCTTCCGCACTCGTCTGATTATTTTCCTTCCGCTTTAGCCTGTTGATGTACCAACAGTCCAAACCCAGACATTGTGGGAATCGCATAAATCTATTCTTCCGCACTCGTCTGATTATTTCCTTCCGCTATAGCCTGCTGTTGTACCAACAGTCCAAACCCGGACATTGTGGGAATCGCATAAATCTATTCTTTCGTACTCGTCTGATTATTTTCCTTCCGCTTTAGCCTGCTGTTGTACCAACAGTCCAAACCCAGACATTGTGGGAATCGCATAAATCTATTCTTTCGTACTCGTCTGATTATTTCCTTCCGCTATAGCCTGCTGTTGTACCAACAGTCCAAACCCAGACATTGTGGGAATCGCATAAATCTATTCTTTCGTACTCGTCTGATTATTTTCCTTCCGCTATAGCCTGTTGTTGTACCAACAGTCCAAACCCAGACATTGTGGGAATCGCATAAATCTATTCTTCCGCACTCGTCTGATTATTTTCCTTCCGCATTAGCCTGCTGTTGTACCAACAGTCCAAACCCAGACATTGTGGGAATCGCATAAATCTATTCTTCCGCACTCGTCTGATTATTTTCCTTCCGCTATAGCCTGTTGTTGTACCAACAGTCCAAACCCAGACATTGTGGGAATCGCATAAATCTATTCTTCCGCACTCGTCTGATTATTTTCCTTCCGCATTAGCCTGCTGTTGTACCAACAGTCCAAACCCAGACATTGTGGGAATCGCATAAATCTATTCTTCCGCACTCGTCTGATTATTTTCCTTCCGCTTTAGCCTGTTGTTGTACAAACAGTCCAAACCCAGACATTGTGGGAATCGCATAAATCTATTCTTCCGCACTCGTCTGATTATTTTCCTTCCGCTTTAGCCTGTTGATGTACCAACAGTCCAAACCCAGACATTGTGGGAATCGCATAAATCTATTCTTCCGCACTCGTCTGATTATTTTCCTTCCGCTTTAGCCTGTTGATGTACCAACAGTCCAAACCCAGACATTGTGGGAATCGCATAAATCTATTCTTCCGCACGCGTCTGATTATTTTCCTTCCGCTATAGCCTGCTGTTGTACCAACAGTCCAAACCCAGACATTGTGGGAATCGCATAAATCTATTCTTCCGCACTCGTCTGATTATTTTCCTTCCGCTTTAGCCTGTTGATGTACCAACAGTCCAAACCCAGACATTGTGGGAATCGCATAAATCTATTCTTCCGCACTCGTCTGATTATTTTCCTTCCGCTATAGCCTGCTGTTGTACCAACAGTCCAAACCCGGACATTGTGGGAATCGCATAAATCTATTCTTCCGCACGCGTCTGATTATTTTCCTTCCGCTTTAGCCTGTTGATGTACCAACAGTCCAAACCCAGACATTGTGGGAATCGCATAAATCTATTCTTCCGCACTCGTCTGATTATTTTCCTTCCGCTATAGCCTGCTGTTGTACCAACAGTCCAAACCCAGACATTGTGGGAATCGCATAAATCTATTCTTCCGCACTCGTCTGATTATTTTCCTTCCGCTTTAGCCTGTTGATGTACCAACAGTCCAAACCCAGGCATTGTGGGAATCGCATAAATCTATTCTTCCGCACTCGTCTGATTATTTTCCTTCCGCTATAGCCTGCTGTTGTACCAACAGTCCAAACCCAGACATTGTGGGAATCGCATAAATCTATTCTTCCGCACTCGTCTGATTATTTTCCTTCCGCTTTAGCCTGTTGATGTACCAACAGTCCAAACCCAGACATTGTGGGAATCGCATAAATCTATTCTTCCGCACGCGTCTGATTATTTTCCTTCCGCTATAGCCTGCTGTTGTACCAACAGTCCAAACCCAGACATTGTGGGAATCGCATAAATCTATTCTTCCGCACTCGTCTGATTATTTTCCTTCCGCTATAGCCTGCTGTTGTACCAACAGTCCAAACCCAGACATTGTGGGAATCGCATAAATCTATTCTTCCGCACTCGTCTGATTATTTTCCTTCCGCTATAGACTGCTGTTGTACCAACAGTCCAAACCCAGACATTGTGGGAATCGCATAAATCTATTCTTCCGCACTCGTCTGATTATTTTCCTTCCGCTTTAGCCTGTTGTTGTACCAACAGTCCAAACCCAGACATTGTGGGAATCGCATAAATCTATTCTTCCGCACTCGTCTGATTATTTTCCTTCCGCTTTAGCCTGTTGTTGTACCAACAGTCCAAACCCAGACATTGTGGGAATCGCATAAATCTATTCTTCCGCACTCGTCTGATTATTTTCCTTCCGCTATAGCCTGCTGTTGTACCAACAGTCCAAACCCAGACATTGTGGGAATCGCATAAATCTATTCTTCCGCACTCGTCTGATTATTTTCCTTCCGCTATAGCCTGCTGTTGTACCAACAGTCCAAACCCAGACATTGTGGGAATCGCATAAATCTATTCTTCCGCACTCGTCTGATTATTTTCCTTCCGCTTTAGCCTGCTGTTGTACCAACAGTCCAAACCCAGACATTGTGGGAATCGCATAAATCTATTCTTCCGCACTCGTCTGATTATTTTCCTTCCGCTATAGCCTGTTGATGTACCAACAGTCCAAACCCAGACATTGTGGGAATCGCATAAATCTATTCTTCCGCACTCGTCTGATTATTTTCCTTCCGCTATAGCCTGTTGATGTACCAACAGTCCAAACCCAGACATTGTGGGAATCGCATAAATCTATTCTTCCGCACTCGTCTGATTATTTTCCTTCCGCTATAGCCTGCTGTTGTACCAACAGTCCAAACCCGGACATTGTGGGAATCGCATAAATCTATTCTTCCGCACTCGTCTGATTATTTTCCTTCCGCTATAGCCTGTTGATGTACCAACAGTCCAAACCCAGACATTGTGGGAATCGCATAAATCTATTCTTCCGCACTCGTCTGATTATTTTCCTTCCGCTAAAGCCTGCTGTTGTACCAACAGTCCAAACCCAGACATTGTGGGAATCGCATAAATCTATTCTTCCGCACTCGTCTGATTATTTCCTTCCGCTTTAGCCTGCTGTTGTACCAACAGTCCAAACCCGGACATTGTGGGAATCGCATAAATCTATTCTTTCGTACTCGTCTGATTATTTTCCTTCCGCTTTAGCCTGCTGTTGTACCAACAGTCCAAACCCAGACATTGTGGGAATCGCATAAATCTATTCTTCCGCACTCGTCTGATTATTTTCCTTCCGCATTAGCCTGCTGTTGTACCAACAGTCCAAACCCAGACATTGTGGGAATCGCATAAATCTATTCTTCCGCACTCGTCTGATTATTTTCCTTCCGCATTAGCCTGCTGTTGTACCAACAGTCCAAACCCAGACATTGTGGGAATCGCATAAATCTATTCTTCCGCACTCGTCTGATTATTTTCCTTCCGCTATAGCCTGCTGTTGTACCAACAGTCCAAACCCAGAAATTGTGGGAATCGCATAAATCTATTCTTCCGCACTCGTCTGATTATTTTCCTTCCGCATTAGCCTGCTGTTGTACCAACAGTCCAAACCCAGACATTGTGGGAATCGCATAAATCTATTCTTCCGCACTCGTCTGATTATTTTCCTTCCGCATTAGCCTGTTGATGTACCAACAGTCCAAACCCAGGCATTGTGGGAATCGCATAAATCTATTCTTCCGCACTCGTCTGATTATTTTCCTTCCGCTATAGCCTGCTGTTGTACCAACAGTCCAAACCCAGACATTGTGGGAATCGCATAAATCTATTCTTCCGCACTCGTCTGATTATTTTCCTTCCGCTATAGCCTGCTGTTGTACCAACAGTCCAAACCCAGACATTGTGGGAATCGCATAAATCTATTCTTCCGCACTCGTCTGATTATTTTCCTTCCGCATTAGCCTGCTGTTGTACCAACAGTCCAAACCCAGAAATTGTGGGAATCGCATAAATCTATTCTTCCGCACTCGTCTGATTATTTTCCTTCCGCATTAGCCTGCTGTTGTACCAACAGTCCAAACCCAGAAATTGTGGGAATCGCATAAATCTATTCTTCCGCACTCGTCTGATTATTTTCCTTCCGCATTAGCCTGCTGTTGTACCAACAGTCCAAACCCGGACATTGTGGGAATCGCATAAATCTATTCTTCCGCACTCGTCTGATTATTTTCCTTCCGCATTAGCCTGCTGTTGTACCAACAGTCCAAACCCGGACATTGTGGGAATCGCATAAATCTATTCTTCCGCACTCGTCTGATTATTTTCCTTCCGCTATAGCCTGTTGATGTACCAACAGTCCAAACCCAGACATTGTGGGAATCGCATAAATCTATTCTTCCGCACTCGTCTGATTATTTCCTTCCGCATTAGCCTGCTGTTGTACCAACAGTCCAAACCCAGACATTGTGGGAATCGCATAAATCTATTCTTCCGCACTCGTCTGATTATTTTCCTTCCGCTTTAGACTGCTGTTGTACCAACAGTCCAAACCCAGACATTGTGGGAATCGCATAAATCTATTCTTCCGCACTCGTCTGATTATTTCCTTCCGCATTAGCCTGCTGTTGTACCAACAGTCCAAACCCAGACATTGTGGGAATCGCATAAATCTATTCTTCCGCACTCGTTTGATTATTTTCCTTCCGCTATAGCCTGCTGTTGTACCAACAGTCCAAACCCAGACATTGTGGGAATCGCATAAATCTATTCTTCCGCACTCGTCTGATTATTTTCCTTCCGCTATAGCCTGCTGTTGTACCAACAGTCCAAACCCAGACATTGTGGGAATCGCATAAATCTATTCTTCCGCACTCGTCTGATTATTTTCCTTCCGCTATAGCCTGCTGTTGTACCAACAGTCCAAACCCAGACATTGTGGGAATCGCATAAATCTATTCTTCCGCACTCGTCTGATTATTTTCCTTCCGCTATAGCCTGCTGTTGTACCAACAGTCCAAACCCAGAAATTGTGGGAATCGCATAAATCTATTCTTCCGCACTCGTCTGATTATTTTCCTTCCGCTATAGCCTGCTGTTGTACCAACAGTCCAAACCCAGAAATTGTGGGAATCGCATAAATCTATTCTTCCGCACTCGTCTGATTATTTTCCTTCCGCTTTAGCCTGCTGTTGTACCAACAGTCCAAACCCAGACATTGTGGGAATCGCATAAATCTATTCTTCCGCACTCGTCTGATTATTTCCTTCCGCTATAGCCTGCTGTTGTACCAACAGTCCAAACCCAGAAATTGTGGGAATCGCATAAATCTATTCTTCCGCACTCGTCTGATTATTTTGTTTCCGCTATAGCCTGTTGATGTACCAACAGTCCAAACCCAGACATTGTGGGAATCGCATAAATCTATTCTTCCGCACGCGTCTGATTATTTTCCTTCCGCTTTAGCCTGTTGATATACCAACAGTCCAAACCCAGACATTGTGGGAATCGCATAAATCTATTCTTCCGCACTCGTCTGATTATTTTCCTTCCGCTTTAGCCTGCTGTTGTACCAACAGTCCAAACCCGGACATTGTGGGAATCGCATAAATCTATTCTTCCGCACTCGTCTGATTATTTTCCTTCCGCTATAGCCTGCTGTTGTACCAACAGTCCAAACCCGGACATTGTGGGAATCGCATAAATCTATTCTTCCGCACTCGTCTGATTATTTTCCTTCCGCATTAGCCTGCTGTTGTACCAACAGTCCAAACCCAGAAATTGTGGGAATCGCATAAATCTATTCTTCCGCACTCGTCTGATTATTTTCCTTCCGCTTTAGCCTGCTGTTGTACCAACAGTCCAAACCCGGACATTGTGGGAATCGCATAAATCTATTCTACCGCACTCGTCTGATTATTTTCCTTCCGCTATAGCCTGCTGTTGTACCAACAGTCCAAACCCAGGCATTGTGGGAATCGCATAAATCTATTCTTCCGCACTCGTCTGATTATTTTCCTTCCGCTTTAGCCTGTTGTTGTACCAACAGTCCAAACCCGGACATTGTGGGAATCGCATAAATCTATTCTTCCGCACTCGTCTGATTATTTTCCTTCCGCTTTAGCCTGCTGTTGTACCAACAGTCCAAACCCAGAAATTGTGGGAATCGCATAAATCTATTCTTCCGCACTCGTCTGATTATTTTCCTTCCGCTATAGCCTGCTGTTGTACCAACAGTCCAAACCCAGAAATTGTGGGAATCGCATAAATCTATTCTTCCGCACTCGTCTGATTATTTTCCTTCCGCTATAGCCTGCTGTTGTACCAACAGTCCAAACCCAGACATTGTGGGAATCGCATAAATCTATTCTTCCGCACTCGTCTGATTATTTTCCTTCCGCTTTAGCCTGTTGATGTACCAACAGTCCAAACCCAGACATTGTGGGAATCGCATAAATCTATTCTTCCGCACGCGTCTGATTATTTTCCTTCCGCTTTAGCCTGTTGTTGTACAAACAGTCCAAACCCAGACATTCTGGGAATCGCATAAATCTATTCTTCCGCACTCGTCTGATTATTTTCCTTCCGCTATAGCCTGCTGTTGTACCAACAGTCCAAACCCAGACATTGTGGGAATCGCATAAATCTATTCTTCCGCACTCGTCTGATTATTTTCCTTCCGCTTTAGCCTGTTGATGTACCAACAGTCCAAACCCAGACATTGTGGGAATCGCATAAATCTATTCTTCCGCACGCGTCTGATTATTTTCCTTCCGCTTTAGCCTGTTGTTGTACAAACAGTCCAAACCCAGACATTGTGGGAATCGCATAAATCTATTCTTCCGCACGCGTCTGATTATTTTCCTTCCGCTTTAGCCTGTTGATGTACCAACAGTCCAAACCCAGACATTGTGGGAATCGCATAAATCTATTCTTCCGCACGCGTCTGATTATTTTCCTTCCGCTTTAGCCTGTTGTTGTACAAACAGTCCAAACCCAGACATTGTGGGAATCGCATAAATCTATTCTTCCGCACGCGTCTGATTATTTTCCTTCCGCTTTAGCCTGTTGATGTACCAACAGTCCAAACCCAGACATTGTGGGAATCGCGTAAATCTATTCTTCCGCACTCGTCTGATTATTTTGTTTCCCTCTCTATTGTGGTTAAGTTTTGATGAAATCTCCTATTGAATATGGAAGTGGGATGTATGTAGTTTATGTATGTACTTTATCTTACAACTGTCTTTTATTGTTTTGTTGTTTAAATTGAACGTTTTTAGAGAGTACTTATTTGGGTACTTTTTTCCCAAAATAATGAGATATCGAGATTTTTAGTTACTTGTCGGGTCTTTTCGAGCCATGTTTCTTTTACATACATGAAATTTAGGCTATTGACAACTGTCCAATGCGATAAAATCATCCGCCTTGAACTGCCATTTTGTTTCCCTCTCTATTGTGGTTAAGTTTTCATGAAATTTAGGCTATTGACAACTGTCCAATGCGATAAAATAATCCGCCTTGAACTGCCATTTTGTTTCCCTCTCTATTGTGGTTAAGTTTTGATGAAATTTAGGCTATTGACAACTGTCCAATGCGATAAAATCATCCGCCTTGAACTGCCATTTTGTTTCCCTCTCTATTGTGGTTAAGTTTTGATGAAATTTAGGCTATTGACAACTGTCCAATGCGATAAAATCATCCGCCTTGAACTGCCATTTTGTTTCCCTCTCTATTGTGGTTAAGTTTTGATGAAATTTAGGCTATTGACAACTGTCCAATGCGATAAAATCATCCGCCTTGAACTGCCATTTTGTTTCCCTCTCTATTGTGGTTAAGTTTTGATGAAATTTAGGCTATTGACAACTGTCCAATGCGATAAAATCATCCGCCTTGAACTGCCATTTTGTTTCCCTCTCTATTGTGGTTAAGTTTTGATGAAATTTAGGCTATTGACAACTGTCCAATGCGATAAAATCATCCGCCTTGAACTGCCATTTTGTTTCCCTCTCTATTGTGGTTAAGTTTTGATGAAATTTAGGCTATTGACAACTGTCCAATGCGATAAAATCATCCGCCTTGAACTGCCATTTTGTTTCCCTCTCTATTGTGGTTAAGTTTTGATGAAATTTAGGCTATTGACAACTGTCCAATGCGATAAAATCATCCGCCTTGAACTGCCATTTTGTTTTATATTCATTTAAACTTCAACTTAGTTATTTATTGCGGCATTACGATTTTTCGTTTTTTTTCCGATGATGACAACAACGAATACCGAATTTTGTCGGAGTATAAATTACGGCCGATATCGACAAATAATTTTAATAGGTCCGGAGTACCCCCTCCCCCCCCCAGGAGGATCGATTTTGCTAGTTGTCGAATTTGTTCAATCTCTTGATTTGAGAATACTTCATACTAAGTTTCATGACGAAAAAACAAAATATTGAGTTAACTGACACACACACACACACACACACACATTGGTGCGATTGAAAACCTCAGTTGGACCTGGAGTGTAGACAGGTAGCAGGAGTGGAAAATCAACGTCAGGATAATGTTAACGGTCCATATTTTATACCCGGGACCCTTACTGGTAACCAATACACCTACTTCTGAAGATATATTCTCCTAGCACTACTTGAATAAATTAAAGTACCTTTTTATTTTTAATTCCAGATCAGGAATACTTGAAAATAAAACGTATTTTTACAAAATCACCTTTGCCCGTTTCTTCCTTCTTTTTATATATGAGTTATTCAAAATGAATGCAACATATGGGTAAAAAAAGAAGGCTGCCGAACTGACAGCCATACTTACAGCTCTTTCCAACTTACAACAGACAACGAGACGTGAAATCATTCTTTGCTCAGACTCTAGTATATACACTGCCGAACTGACAGCCATACTTACAGCACTTTCCAACTTACAACAGACAACGAGACGTGATCATTCTTTGCTCAGACTCTAGTATATACACTACCGAACTGACAGCCATACTTACAGCTCTTTCCAACTTACAACAGACAACGAGACGTGATCATTCTTTGCTCAGACTCTAGTATATACACTGCCGAACTGACAGCCATACATACAGCTCCTTCCAACTTACAACAGACAACGAGACGTGAAATCATTCTTTGCTCAGACTCTAGTATATACACTGCCGAACTGACAGCCATACTTACAGCACTTTCCAACTTACAACAGACAACGAGACGTGATCATTCTTTGCTCAGACTCTAGTATATACACTGCCGAACTGACAGCCATACATACAGCTCCTTCCAACTTACAACAGACAACGAGACGTGATCATTCTTTGCTCAGACTCTAGTATATACGCTGCCGAACTGACAGCCATACATACAGCTCCTTCCAACTTACAACAGACAACGAGACGTGATCATTCTTTGCTCAGACTCTAGTATATACACTGCCGAACTGACAGCCATACATACAGCTCCTTCCAACTTACAACAGACAACGAGACGTGATCATTCTTTGCTCAGACTCTAGTATATACACTGCCGAACTGACAGCCATACATACAGCTCTTTCCAACTTACAACAGACAACGAGACGTGATCATTCTTTGCTCAGACTCTAGTATATACACTGCCGAACTGACAGCCATACTTACAGCTCTTTCCAACTTACAACAGACAACGAGACGTGATCATTCTTTGCTCAGACTCTAGTATATACACTGCCGAACTGACAGCCATACTTACAGCTCTTTCCAACTTACAACAGACAACGAGACGTGATCATTCTTTGCTCAGACTCGCTCTCCTTGGGAAATATCTATAGTACACACCCAGTAATAACACAAATGCTTACACAATTACTAAATCTACAAAATAAAAACGTAATAATGACTTGGCTACCCGGACATACAGGAATCCCAGAAAGCAACGAGATTGACAAACAAGCAAAATTAGCAACTAAAAGGAGATCACTCGATATTGACAAACTGACTTCTGAAGATTTGTGTTCGACAGTTCAAAGACAGGTACTAACTTACTGGCAAAGATACTGGACACTAACAGACAACAAACTGCTTGAAATAAAGCCAACTGTAGAACCTTGGTCTAAACATAAATGGCCCCTAACAAGGAGAGACCAAGTTATATTAACCAGACTACGCATTGGACACTCATTCCTGACTAACTCGTACTTAATGAATAGAAAAGACTTACCTATTTGCAAATACTGTAACAGGACTCTTACTATAAAGCTTATACTTACAGAATGCAAACAGAGAGACCCACTTAACATACCTTATGACATTCAAGAACTTCTAACGGAGGACAGCCCACATATAAAAACATTTTCATAACATAAACATTTATCATAAAACTATACTGTTAAAAAAAAAACAAAACAACAACAACAAATTAAAGCCAACGGCCGTCGAGTGCACCGGTTCCCGTAGATCACCGAAGTTAAGCAACGTCGGGCGTGGTCGATACCTGAATGGGTGACCGACCATGTGCTGTTGGCATTAGAAAAGGGCGGTAACCTGTAGATAGCCCGGCGCTAATGGCCAAGTTGTAGATGCGCCGTAAAAAAAAAAAAAAAAAAAAAAAAAAAAAAAAAAAAAAAAAAAAAAAAAAAAAAAAAATTAATAGGTATAATACATTCTTACATTAAAGGATCTCCACCTGGAACCTTTTCTCAATAATATCCTTGTGTCTATGCTACCAATATATCCGTATTCCGGTATCAATTTTAATACACAAACGATCAACAGGCTATTTTTAATCTGACTTTTGGCCTAATATATAATTAAAAAAGAAAGAAAAAGAAAAGAAAGAAGAGGGGGTACAAAAAAAAAATATTATTATTTATTTTTTAATTTTCTTTTCTTATATTATTATTTTTCCCTATTTTTTTGTTCCTACCTAACCTATTTATATACTTTTTCATTCACTATTTTTTTTTCTTTTTTTTTTTTACCTGGTGTAGTAGTAATTATGTTCATTATCAAATCTTGTATATGTATGTATGTATGTATGGATGGATAGCGTTTAGGGACGAAAAAAAAAATTAAATTGGCGACATTTCGAACCTGTTTAGGGAGCAAATCTTGCCAGTTTCTACAAGAATTCATTGATCTTTCCCCACCCTCAACTTCAACTTACAAATATTTATGTGAATGTATAATTAATTTTATAACTGGATATATATGTATAATTTCAAGTATACAATTGGATTTAAATGTAACAAATGTTTTAAGCGAATCGCCACGGATGCTCATAAATAAATTAATTATTATATATATATATATATATATATATATATATATATATATATATATATATAGGTATATATATATTACCAGCGGTAAACTAGTCTCGGCATTTAAAGATTTTAAATTGGTGAATACATAATTTTGTTGTCTACCCTAATACTCTTTATATGAATACATTTTTAAAAACTTAGATCTAATTAAAAAAGATAACTGGGCTTAATAGATTAATATGAAAATAGTATGCCCTCTATTTGGGGTCCTTATGTGCTGCTCTTGCTAAGTCTAGCATTTGGACTTAATTGTTATTTAGTAGAATAATTGATGTTTATTTAGTTAGTTAATTTATTTAGTTTTTCCTTAAGTTGGCAATCTGTGATAATTTGTGATACCACTTTTATTTATTTATATATATATATATTTATATATATATATATATATATATATATATTATTCTTGTGAATGACCCAAAATATTTCTTAATGCATTTCGTTCTTTTAGGCTTAGGGTCGGGAAAAAGTAGTACTTCCTGCTAAGGAAGTACCCGTAGAAGGTACATGAGGAGACGAGAGGGCTTCTTAGCAAGAAGTGCCCCTGATGAGGTGCGAATGAATTAAGCAAGAAACATGTAGGGCAGAAAAAATAAAGTGGTTTGACACAAGGAAGTACTACTTTTTCCCGACCCTAAGCCTAAAAGAACGAAATATATATATATATATATATATATATTAACCTCATAGTTTTTAGTTTTATTTTTATCTAAATATTGTTATTCTTTTAGTATATTGACATGTATGTATGTATATGTTTAATTTCTTTAATTTGTGAGTAACTTTTGGTGGTTTTAGAACCTGATATCTGTATTTCTAAGATAAAATTGTATAAGTCTGCACTTTGACAATGGCTATATCAGGGAGTGTGTGTCAGGAAAGAAAAAAAAATCCCCTAAATAGTAGAATATGCCGACAAATATATACATAGCACAAGGGCTAATTAATATAAAAAAAAATAAATAAATAAATGAAATAAAAAATAAAAAAAAAACAAGGGGAGAAAAGAGAAAACATTCCTGACTCCCTAAGGGTACGTTCATGGTGAGGATTCATTCTGCGATGCTACGATAGCTACTCCGATGAGCGCTGTCCCGATGTAAAACAAACACATGTATTAAGGTGGGAGTGTTCATAGTGAGGATCCTTACTTCCGATGCTATTCTCGCACTCGCGCAGTGACCGCGGGGAAGAACAAATATTTTGTTTTCTCCTCGCAGTGAGGAGGGAAGCCGCGATGTGGGCCTGACTGTGATTGGTTCCTTCAAAAGGACGCTAGTGCGCAGGTCAGCTACCCTCTCTCATTACTTCATCTTGTGTGATTATTCTTTTTTGGTTATTTCGTTGTCGAGATGAAAGAAAATTGGGTCTTTTTGCGAAGACAACATCCAGTTACTTTTGAAGTATTTATTTAGTTAAGTAATTTATAACAGTTACTCGTACTCGCTGATAAGCTTACTGATTAGCTTACAGGTTCTTTGCTGGTTATCTTTTACTACTTGACTCGTTATCTACGGTTAAAATTCATATTAGATAATGGCAAGTAATATTTATTAATAAAAAGGTTAATATGATCAAAATCAATTCTCTCAACTATGAAAAAAGTTATTAAGCATTAAAGTTGACTGTTTTGCAGGTTATGAAGGATAACAAACAACGATATTTGTGAACAAACATATTTTATTCCTTTTATCTCTTTTTTGGATCTTTTACATTTATTAAGCAATACATGATATGCGTTTCCGATCGCTACGCTACGCTCCACTCGCTCAAGAAGATATAAGAAAACTCTAGCCAATCCGACTCGCAATTAATAGAATTATATTAATTTAAGCGACTCTAGTCTATCCAACTCGCTAAAATTAATAAGATTCCATTAATTTTTCCGAGTAAGAAACCAATCCCTTTTTCTTTGTCAGGAACATCGCGAACTAATTGTAAAGGCTCATTTTTTCTCACTAACATAAGCAGAGCTTTTTCATAAACAAAAGCTAATTCACTGTTGAAGGTTACTTTACTCCCAGCAAGAACCAATGCAATGGTGAGTCAGCATGAACACCCGCCATCGATGTAGAATACATCGGGGAAGCGCTCATGGGAGTAGCTATCGTAGCATCGCAGGATGAATCCTCACCATGAACGTACCCTTAGGAAAGCACGCCCTTCACCGGGATAATGGGGGATGAGTGGTTGTGCTTTACAATATCATAGTAGGGCGCTGACGACCGTGAGGTTTTTCTCCCCATATTATATAAACAAACAAACATCTAATTAAAAGCATTTTTTCATTTACAAAAATTTAAAGTGTCTTAAAAAAGATTATACACCCAAAAAAATATGAATATAAATTTTAAATGAACACAGACACACAAAATAAAAAATTGGTAAGACACCATACATATATTACCATGTATTTCGACACGCTGTATCCGAATCCGGAGTCCGTTTCACACCAGCATATCAGGTTTAAGAGCATTTGAAGCGCAAATTTTGTATGAAGTCGTTTAACCCGAAGTAACTAGAGCTTCCATGGTCTTGAGGGTCGCTGAATTCGGATCCGACGCCTGTTTTACCCCAGTGGCGCAAAATCAAGGTAATTTCAAGGGCAAGTATGTTCATTTTGAAAAAAAATGAATCTGGAGTCAAAAATTTAGTTGTTTATTTTCATATGAAATAGTAAATCGTGCATTCTTATTACTGATATCATAATTCTCAAAAACATGTTTTAAAATAAACTATGTTTAGTTCTGAATACGTAGTGAACCTAGAGATTTATCCAAGTCTCTCTGAAGTTTTACTTTTGTGCAACAAATGTTCCTTATTAATGGACCACGCTGTTCAACATGTTACAAGGAGGTAAAAAATAACTACCGGTACATGAATATGAATGATTTCTTTGTTTTGAGTTAATCCATATTCCTAATTGAAGAATTTTGCTTATAGTTACAATAAATCGTTTTCATTATGTACGAACAATCTATACAAAGCTTCGTCCCAATATAAAAAAAACTTTGGCTGAAAATTTCTTCCGGGGTAAATCTTCGTTCCTCATAGAATAATAATAATAATGCTGGTTACCAAACCGTTTGTTTTGAAAATGCTTCAACCGTTTTTGTTTGAAAATGCTTCCACCGTATTTTTTTTTAAATGCTCTACAAGAACCTTCGTTTTGACAGAACAAAAATTGTGGCTGCTATCTTATTAACAGACACACACCCAGATATATATATACAGTAATAATTTTCAGTATCCAGTAGAATCTATAAAAAAAAAAAAAAAAAAAAAAAAAAAAAAAAAAAAAAAATCTTTAATGTGTGCAACCTCAACTCTTTGGAAAAGTGCTAAAATAGGGACCTTCATGAATCGAAATTAATCCTAATCATTCGTAAAATATTATACGCTTCGTACCTTCTCTGTTATAGGGTATCAAGTTCATATTTCTATCACCGGTTAAATATTTCCTAAAAAAGAATCTTTCTGACGATATGGTGATATTGCGGCGGCTAAAAGGCAAATGTGTAGCGATAGAAAAAGGGTGTTATTTTCTTTTGTGCGCCGTGTGATAAGAAAGGAGGAAGCATCAGTCAGAAAGATTGTCAGCTGGCTTGACATGGTTACAATGGCGAGGACATGGGTTCGAGTACCGTCATGTCATGACAGTTTCTTAAAACCTCTCTCACCTCCCGACCAGCCAATGACAACCGTAGCTATGGATATGTCTGCTCTCTGTCTAGTCCTGTCAATACATTACTCTTATTCAGGGGGTTTTACATATGTATACCTATATTTCCTCAAGGCATTACTAACGGCCACACCGAAGAGATAATAAGCGATTTAAAAAAAAAAAAAATAGCATAAGCAAAGTAGCTACGCCCTACTGTTATTTATGTTTAAACTTGAACGTCAATTGTAATTAACTCAGAATTTTAGTCAGGTTATCTATAGGGTACCACCTTCTTCTAGCCAGGATAGGGCTGATGCTTTTTCTTTTTTCGAAAAAAAAAACACCACCCCTAGTGGGAATCACACTCAATACCCTTGGCACGGAGTTGTAAGTGCTCACGCCTTAACACACACGGCCACCGGGCCACCGCCCTATTGTTGATGATTTGGGGTAATACTACTTTTTTTTCATTTTTTTTTTATGGGCTTATATAATTTCTTAACTAATTAAAAATTATGTACAAGAGTGTTTGCGTGAGAAAACAGTTTTTATTTATTTAGGGCTTCAAAACAGTGTTGGGCAAAACTAACGTTAGTAAACTAAACTAACGTTAGTTTTCCCTAACTAAAACTAAACTAATGTTATATTTTTAGTTTTAGTTTTAGTTTAGTTTTAGATTTGTATAATTAATAATAATATGGACTCCGTTTTTAGTAATGCAATTAGTTTAGTTTAGTAAAAGAGACCTAAATTTGTGATTTTAGTTTAGTTTTAGTTTTTAGTTTACTAATTTAGTTTACCAAAGAACATATGATTTCAAATTACGAAAAAAAGCCACAATTTCTTATTCTTAAGCAATTCTATTAGTTTTAATAATTTACTTAATTATCGAAATAACATATGATTTATATTAATTCATGTTATTTTAGAAAAACTAAACTAAATTTTTAGTTTAGTTTTTAGTCAATTCCCTAAGATTTAGTTTTAGTTTTAGTTTAGTTAAAATTCATTAATTAGTCAAATTTTAGTTTTTTTTAGGTTGCAATTTTTAGTTTAGTTTTAGTTTATTCCAAAAAGTGAATTTAGTTTTAATTTTAGTTTTAGTTTTTAGTTTTGCCCAACATTGCTTTAAAATTGATCATTATCCCAGCCTCCACCTTGGTTGTTTTCTAGTCTTCACCTGTAATTAATAAAAGATACAGAGGAATACAACTGGAAACGCAATTTATTTAACTTATTTATTTATGTAGTTTTAGAGCTAGCAACTGGGCGATGAGCTCTACAGGGTGTCCCAGTATATGTGTCCACCCCCTTTTCCTCCTAGAGTTGTTGGAATTTCCAAATGAAACTTGGTAGGTCATAGTTATGTTGCATGAGGTTTCTTTTGAAGGTTTAGTTGACTTTGTAACATTTTTCTCCAGCGCATCTAGCTCTTGATTTTCCAATGGCGGCAGGTATTTTTATTTATTATGATTTATTCTGAGACATCTTTTGATCCGACGCACCGTTTGCGCGTAAAAAGCAAAAAAACTGAAAAATATCGCCCTTTTGTAGACAAATTCCTATTTATCACTGAAACCAAGCGTTGTACGTAAAAACACCTCGATGAAAACGTTGTAGCCTATTAATTTTCCTTTCAGATGATACCAAGATCAAAGGTGTAGATTGAATATTTAACGGGTTATTATGAATGAAAACAAAGGCAATTTTTTTTTTTTAGTTTGGCTTTTAATGATATAATAATTCCATATGGAAAGACAAATTTATTCTGTTCTGTTTTATTATAATTTTTATTTACTTTTTTTTCATGAAGTAAATAAGTACCTTTTTTTTATTGTTTAAGACGGCTACTTTTTTTTCTATTCATATCGATTTTCTGAATTGTTATTTTTTAAAACTTTTAAGGTATATTTTTCATTCATAATATCCCGTTAAATATTCAATCTACAACTTTGATATTGGTATCATCTGAAAGGAAAATTAATAGGCTACAACGTTTGCGTAGAGGTGGTTTTACGTACAAGGCTTGGTTTCAGTGATAAACAGAAATTTGTCTACAAAAGGGCGATAATTTTCAGTTTTTTTTGCGTTTTACGCGCAAACGGTGCGTCGGATCAAAAGAGGTCTTAAAATTAAATTTTCTATCAGAATGCGTAAAAAATACCTGGCGCCATTGGTAAATCAAGAGTTAGATGCGCTGGAGAAAAACTGGAGAATGTTACAAAGTCAACTAAACCTTTAAAAGAAACCTCATGCAACATAACTATGACCTACCAAGTTTCATTTCGAAATCCCAACAACTCTAGGAGGAAAAGGGGGTGGACACATATACTGGGACACCCTGTATATGCTGGGACACCCTGTAAAAACACGTAGAGTGCAAACAAATTAAAAGGAAAAGTTTTTAAATGTGCAGAAAGTACAATTTTTCAACCTCATTTTTTTATGTTTATTACAAGTAACAAAATGAACTTTTCAGAATATTAAACTTAAAAGCCGATTTTCTCAAAACTACAGGTATGTTTTTCAAATCGGGTGATACACTAGTGCATTAAATTTTTACCCGATCAACTTTAAATTTTAACTGCAGCTTCCAAATGTTATTTAACACTCGAATGGTTCCGGCTTTGAAACTACCATTGGTGGTCGCCTTGTATCTGAGAGATACGCCTGCGTTTCAGTCTCATTTACCGTAAATAACTTTATCTATTGTATTAAGAATGAACAGAAACTCTTAACAGGAGATTAATATATTAAAAATGAGTAAATTTACCAAGAAAAAGCTATTCGTTTAAATATGTTGATGAAAAGGGGAAGGGTATTAATTAATAATACAATCCAAGGTGAGGAATAACCCTTCAAAGTTCAACATATACTTTTATTATATAATAAATGTATATTTTGAATTTAGAAGGGTTATTCCTCACCTTGGATTGTATTATATGTTATTTATTTATTATATGCAAACTCATATAGTTGAAATATACAAATAACAAGTAGGTAGGAAAAATTATTAATAATATTAATAAAGGGCAAATATTAATAATATTTTGTAGAAATATGTAACTTCAAAAAACGTGTTCTGTATCATCATCCACTTTACATCCATCTGGACAATATAATGTGCAATGATAGAGACATAAATATTGGCCGCACCCCTTGCATTTATACTGGGTGAGCCTTGTAGTCTTGTTTGCCCAAAACATTTGGCATCGCTTTGTAGTTTTGGTGCTCTAGGCTACAGTACTATTTTTTTACCCCTGTTTCTTCATCAATCGCTGGATCCATATTCATACTTGATATTATAAGTACGTTTATTTTGTTGTTGTTTTTATTTTGTGGTATTTATGGCACCAATGTGCCCTTTTTTTTAAAAGTACAAATATGGTCGCGTGGTATCTATGAGATACAAAATAGTTTTAGTGGATGGTTACTGCTTGGGGAGCGTCAGGTCAAAACTGACCCATCAGCCACTACCTACTCTAGGAATAGTAAAGGGTATAGCTAGACCCGAGCACTTGCGCCCCTTACACAGTCTGCGTAAGATGCTGCGTATCTGAGAGATCTCACGCGACTATTCGAGCGTTAATAGTACATTTTTACGGATTTTTTTGACTCATTGAATTATAACGATTTTATGGCCGATTGTTGACGAATTTTTTAATATAAAGTGAAGAACTGTTCACCATTTTCGAAAAAATTAATATTGATCAAAAATACACAATTTTATTATACACAATATTGTATATGTATTATATGTTATTCATTTTAGCGATTTATTTATGTTAAAATTTTTTTGGCTGAGAATGTTTCCTGAAGAGGTGGTAAATGAACACCTCGAAACATGTAGGGCAATAGAAATTATAAATTGTGTTTGAAGATTTAAATCATGTCACCCATTTTATTGACTCCTTGCTAAGAACTATAGCCTAACTTATAAATACACTTCGTGCTTCTAGACAGTAAGTCATGTTGTACATACCGTCATAAGAATTAGTCAGGGTATGTTAATGTTTTCAATTAGCATTCTTAATTACATGCCGTGTCTTGTACAAGACTTTTATGCTTTTTATTACTGCAATAAAATTTATACTTTTTATTTTTGTATACATATTTATAACTCGGTGGCAATCTACAGTTATAATAATCCACCATCAACTTTTATAAACAAAAATATTCTACAAGTTTTTAATTGCAAATGCCTAATATAACTTTTTTTTTACCATTATTATTTATTTAATTTATTTATTAAAAAGTTCAAATACCGTGTTTTCTTGGATAGTTATAGTTTGTTTCTTACCATATTGTTGTTTTTTTTTTTTAATTACGTTTTTCTTTTTGTTTATTTTTTTTTTCAATTATTCATTTATTTATGTTTTAATTGTAATTTGTTTTCAGCACTTGTATTAGGTCGATCGTTTATTGTACTGACATATACAAGAACATATATAAAGACTTATATCATTAACCAAACACCGAAGATGTAAATCACCACAAAATATTAATAACAATAATGTTTCAATTATTTATTAATTTTTCTTAAACTTCTACTAGTCATAACGGCCATAACCACGTTGAATGCACCGTTTCCCGTCGATCACCGAAGTTAAGCAACGTCGGGCGTGGCCAGAACCTGAATGGGTGACCAGTAGATAGCCCGGCTTTAGTAGCCCATTGTTGATACTCCACTATTTATTACAAATCCTTATTTATTATTCAATTAATTGTTTTTATTCTTCGGTTTTATTTTCTCAATATATTTTATACTTTTGTAGTATTATGTTTTTAACGAGTGAGGCTTTTATAAATTGGCATTGTGTAAATTGAAAAATTCTACGCAAGAATAAAAAAAAAATTTTCATTCGTTAGAGTACAATTTTATGAAATTGAAGTACTTTTTTTAGCTCATTCCTGATTTATCGTTTAAGGATGTACAACAGAGTTTTTTTAAAACAATTTTTGAAGTTTCTTCGAGCCTTTCTAGTAGATACTAAAAATGGGTCCTCGTTAAATTTGATTAATATATATATATATATATATACATATATATATATATATATATATATACATATATATATATATATATATATATATACATATATATATATACATATATATATATATATATATATATATATATGTGTGTGTGTGTGTGTGTGTGTTCTCTTCTTTTAATATGGCCTTAAAGGTTTCCTATAAGGCCTTATTAAAAGAAGAGGAAAAATACATGTGGAAGAGGTCAAGTTACGAGAGCATATATATATATATATATATATATATATATATATATATATATATATATATATATATATATATATATATAGATTAAAAAACCTAGTGAATGAAATCCATAGGAGTAGGGATTCCATAACTCTTTACCAGTGGAATGATAGCGTGGTTAGTACTATGTTCCGGCTGCCTAGATACACCCCGACTCCAACAGTAGGAAGACACTATAAGATGTAATGTTCTAACGTACGTCCGAGCCTCGAACCCAAGCCTTACAGAACATGAGTGTAGAGCTATACCACATAACGAAACTCCAGGCCTTCAAATATTTACCTCTATTAATTACTCCCCAAGCGGATGAAATATCCGCTGAATAAAATATTGGCTCTGAGAGTTTGCTCTGAATAACGGAGATAAAAGCTTGGACAGAAAAACCTACGTTATTCTAATAAAAGGAGATTTATCCGCTTAAAACATGTGTAACGAACATTCTAAAGGTTTTTTTTTTTTTATTATTATTTTTCCTGCAGGTTTTCTCCTTTATTTTATGGAAGAATTAATTACTTTTTTACGTCCCTCCTAAAATAATTCAAAAAGTTGCCATAATTTAATGTAATAAATAGATTTTAAAATCTTCACCCTTTAACAAGTATTTAATTTGGTAATTTGTAGGTAATATAACTTAAAAAAAAATTGCGCAAACCTGGTGTTTACATTCAGATTTTATAGAAATGTCATTATAGGCTCGTTTTATACACCGGTTTCCGAAGATCACTGTGGCTTGGATGGGTGACCGGTCGATGGCGTTATTAAAGGGTGGTAACCTCTAGATACCCCAGCGTTAATATCCAACAAGTTCAAAAAGAATAACGTTTCGTAGGGTCTTCCTTAGGTTTAGTGGCTAACGCCTTGTATTCTCATTCAGGAGATGATGGTTTCGAGTCCCACTTGCATCAGGAATGTTCTCTTTTCACGGCTCGTTGAGAAAATTCCCCACAGCACCATGAATGTCGGCGCTAATGGCCCAGTTATCGGTGTGGCGTAAAAAACAACGTATCTTTTTTGAAAATATTTCCCTTAATGAAGTGAAATACTCATTTTACTAGGAAAAATAATACGAAGGCGCATGAAATTATGTATGCATTACGGAAAAGCAAATTCTTAAACGCTCGCCGCGGCGCACCGGAACAAATTTCTTTGGCAAAATAATCGTAGTTCTTCCGATATTCCGTTAATAGGTACATGTTTACAATTAAATACGTGTGAATGACAATCCCTGCGTTTACGGAGTTTCGTTTGTAACAGTAAGTAACACACAAGTAAGTAACATTTTTTATAGATTCTTTTGAGTACGAAAACAAATGAAACCATTTTCAAGGCGATATCTGTAAACGGTTTTGAAAAAAAGTAGATTCAGTTAGTTTTTCTAACTAATTTTAATTAGGGAATGCAGAAATAATTGATTCTTTTGAACATTGTTCCGCAATTTTGGTTGCGTTTGAAGTGAAGGAAGAACGAGAAAAAAAATATGTTCTATAAGAAAAACGTTTCTGGAATATTGCTAATATTTTCTTAAATATTTTGAAGACAGTTAAGAAATCGTAGTAAGTACAATATAACTATTCGAAAGCTTACTAAATTCTCTATTAAAAAGGTTTTTAAGTAATTTTCGATGGGACGTTGTCAATAGGAGAAAAAAAAAATCAGTCCCGTAACAGGTCACGAGGGCCCTGAGGGGCAGATACTGTAGAGGTATCTGATTCTTGACCATACGGCACACTAGGATTTTCCCCTTGGCTGCTTCGACTGCTAGAGTCATTAGCACCAAAGGTACCCATTATTAATTAAATTAATTAAAGGCTGGGTGAGCCTAGGGACGATCTGGGACCTCAAATCCAACCCTCGAACGGCAGCACTAGAAGAAAAAATCTTTAGTGCGCGCTCGGGTTTTGAACCTGGTCTTCCAGTTCATTAGTCGAGTGCTCTACCACTGAGCTAACCTCGCCCCCGTCAATACGAGAAATAATTGCCAAAAACTGTAGGTTTCGTTCTTATGAACGTTTTTTTTTTTTCTTTTTATTGTCTATTGGATTTTTTTTTAATTGGCTGTTTTGTTAATTTAATATAACTGTAAAATGGATATTTTATTAAAACAAGGTAAGAAAATGAAAAACGTATTTGTAGCACTGTTCCCTTAAGCGGGGGGGGGGGGAGGAAGTAATTTCCGCTTAGAATACTATCAGTTTCCTGTTGTGGTGCCTAAAATCTTCTCTTTGAGATTTGTTTTAAATAGTTATATTTAAAATTATTGAAACCATAGTCATATATTATGTTTGTAATTTTTTTTGTAAAATAAACATCCTTGTTTATTCATTCATATAAGGCTTACAAAAATCATTAAATATAAATTTTATCAAGAATAAATTTCATTTATTCATGATAGGATCTCAAAAATAAACATGATATTACTTTTATTTATCAGTTGTTTTCCTCATAAATTTCCAGTTGTGAGTATATCGCTGAAAACTAATAAAATTGTAAAACTTTTGTGTGATTCGTCAGTTTGTAAAGATTTTTTTTGGGGCGAATAGTGATTCTCGAAAATTGTTCACTAAGATGACGCAGTTCTTGCGAGTCGGACTTTTAATTTCTATTGCACAAAAAGGACGCGTTTAATCATTTAGAAGGAAGATTTCACAATAAATGTTTAAGGTTTGAATTATAGTTAATTTTGATAAACTTAATTGAAATAAGTAAAGATTAAACTATAATGAATAAATAAAGTAAACCATAAACGAGAAGCGATGAACAATAAAAGGGAATGGTTTATGAGAGAGAGATGAATTTAATTACTTTTCAACATCTTATAATTGGAATGAGAATTATCAACACTTGAGAATTTAAAATTACAGTTTAATTCTGCGGAAGCTATGCGCCGTGGAATTGGAACGGAGGATCTTAGAAATATTTAATAACAATTTAAGCTCCTTAAAGGTTCTAACCCTTTTAGATTGTTTTGCAATTATGCCGAGAAATTAGGATGCTTATGCTCTTCAATCATTCAGGAAATGGAATTTATTATCGGCAGCTATGCTGTATGGTTTTATAATCATGGAGAATATAACTCGGGAAGTAACATCTGTACCCGACCGTGCTCTATGGATGGGTGACCACCAGAGATAATCCCATGCTGACGGTAATATAGGTGAACAGTCGATATTGAATAGTTCATACTAAAAAAAAAATAACACTGTACAAATGATCTCATATCATAAACTCGTAACAAAATGGTTATCCATATCAGTAGCTTGTACTTTTGGTTATCCATATCAGTAGCTTGTACTTTTGGTTATCCATATCAGTAGCTTGTACTTTTGGTTATCCATATCAAGCTTGTACTTTTTAATTTTATTAAAATTTTAGTTACCCAATTTCATACTAAATTTTATCAACGGGTGAATAAAATTTATTTATAAGGGTAGAGGCAAAATCTATATATATATAAAAATCACGTGTCTGTCTGTTTTTCTGTTTGTCTGTTTGTACGTTCCTTATACAAATCTACACCGTTTGACCGATTTTGACCAAACTTGGAATAATGGTAGGTCTTGATACGAGAAATCTCCTAGGCTAGGTCAAAAAAATCTACCAGCTGCCTGTCTGTATGTTTGTCCCTTATACAAATCCACACCGTTCGTCCGATTTTGACTAAACTCGGTACACATGTAGATCTTAATCAAAGTCGTCTAGGACTCACAGTTGGGAGGCCACGGGTTCATAACAGTTACAGATTCGTTTTATTAGATTTTAATAATACTTATTTGGTTTCTAATTTATTTAGGCTTTTCTAAATGCATAAAGAAGGTATGGCACGCCGGGTAACGGCTAGTAATTTATATAAAAATACAGTGAATACATTTATTAATAATTGATACACCTTTACTCTATTAGTGAAATTGGCTTGTAAGTATACATAATATTTATTATAATAAAATAAAATGAGATAAAATTAAAAAAGAAGAAGAAAAGTAATTCATAATTTAAATAAAACCAATTAAAAACGAAATAATAAATTAACCCAAATTAATGGTTTTTTTTCTCTATTTTTAAAGAATGTGAAGACTTGATTAAATTTTATTTTACTACTATTTCTAAATTTTATTTTACTACAAGCATTTATGTCTTCTTTTGAACAAAAAAAAAACTGAAAAAACTGTTCATTTTTGTTAAATAACAAAAGTGAAATGTGAAATAATGGATCTGAATAATCATTTCAGACATCATTAAGGGAATAGATTTGCATTACCAAAGAAACCATCATGTTACTCTCTGCTGGATCCCTAGCCACAATGGTATAAGTGGTAGTGATAAAGCGGAAGTAGCAGCCAAGCAAGCTATTAAAGAAGGCATTCCTTACTCGTACATCCTGCCGTCAGATGCTGTGGCACATCAAAAATACCATATTTTCTCAAAGTGGCAATATGAATGGTTCCAAAATAGAGAAAATAAGTTTAGGGAGATTAAATCCACAACCTCGGCATGGAAAACCTCATCTCAAGACACTAGGCGAGATGAGGTGGTTCTGTCCAGGATTAGAATTGGACACACCGCTCGGCATGGAAAACCTCATCTCAAGACACTAGGCGAGATGAGGTGGTTCTGTCGAGGATTAGAATTGGACATACTAATCTCACTCATGCATATTTATTTAAAAAAGAATTAAGGCCTGAATGCAGAGCCTTTGTGGCGAATATCTTACTATCAAACACATTTTTACTGAATGCAGAGCCTACGTATCCGCTCGGAACCAAATGGACATTCGTGGTCCTCTCTCTGATATACTTGGAGACGACCATGAATCAAGCCAGAGAGCGTTGAGTTTTTTGAGAGCCACTGAGCTATTTAATAAAATATAATGAGCAATTATTTACAAAAAAAATAATAATAATAAATATTAAAATATAAAACATTTCAGATCATTAGTTTCAATATTAGTGTATTTTCTTCCAACAACTTTTTTTTTCTCATTATTATTTTTTCCTCTAATACATTTTGATTTACTTAGGCAACAATTTCAGATATATATATATATATATATATATATATATATATATATATATATATTTATATATATATACATATATATGTATATATATATATATATATATATATATATATATATATATATATATATATATATATAATATAATTATATAAGGCCTTAAATTTCAGAAGGCAACAATGACCCGTGTGGTTGAATTTGCCTTAAGAAAGAAAAAAAAAATGGATCTGTTTTCTGATGATGAACTTATCTACTTATAAAATCTTTAAGTAGCACCTGTGATTTGTCTACATGAGTTACATGTATGTTAGCATATTGCGCACCTTACCAAATGGAATTTTTATTTATAATTACAATTAACTTCAGAGGACTTATGTAACGTAGCACAAACACACATATTACAAGATTTGCTAAATCACTGGTTACGGACAGACAAAAAATTAAGAGAAATTAATAACTCAATCAAAGTCTGGCATGATAATGATTGGTCTTTAAATAGAAGAGACCAAGTTGTCCTGACCAGGCTAAGAATTGGACACTCACTTATAACACATTCATACTTCATGGAAAGACAAGACAGACCCGTGTGCTCCCTGTGTAATGTTACCCTGACGATAAAACACATACTGACAGACTGCAGAAGACGAGACAGACCCGTGTGCTCACTGTGTAATGTCGCCCTGACGATAAAACACATACTCACAGACTGCAGAAGACGAGACAGACCCGTGTGCTCCCTGTGTAATGTCGCCCTGACGATAAAACACATACTCACAGACTGCAGAAGACAAGACAGACCCGTGTGCTCCCTGTGTAATGTTGCCCTGACGATAAAACACATACTCACAGACTGCAGAAGACGAGACAGACCCGTGTGCTCCCTGTGTAATGTCGCCCTGACGATAAAACATATACTGACAGACTGCAGAAGACAAGACAGACCCGTGTGCTCCCTGTGTAATGTCGGCCTGACTACAAAACACATACTCACAGACTGCAGAAGACGAGACAGACCCGTGTGCTCCCTGTGTAATGTCGCCCTGACGATAAAACGCATACTCACAGACTGCAGAAGACGAGACAGACCCGTGTGCTCCCTGTGTAATGTCGCCCTGAGGATAAAACACATACTGACAGACTGCAGAAGACAAGACAGACCCGTGTGTTCACTGTGTAATGTTACCCTGACGATAAAACACATACTGACAGACTGCAGAAGACAAGACAGACCCGTGCGCTCCCTGTGTAATGTTACCCTGACGATAAAACACATACTGACAGACTGGAGAAGACAAGACAGACCCGTGTGCTCCCTGTGTAATGTTACCCTGACGATAAAACACATACTGACAGACTGCAGAAGACAAGACAGACCCGTGTGCTCCCTGTGTAATGTTGCCCTGACGATAAAACACATACTGACAGACTGCAGAAGACAAGACAGACCCGTGTTCTCCCTGTGTAATGTTACCCTGACGATAAAACACATACTGACAGACTGCAGAAGACGAGACAATTTACTCATGCCACAAGACTTACACACATTACTCGCAGAGGTAGCCCACACATCAAAACTATATTACATTATCTAAAGAAATCTAATTTATACAAAAAATCTAACAATCTCCCTTCTTCTCCTAGTGCTTTCAATTTTAATTGTTTATTTTATAACCTATATATTTGATTTAATTACGCTAATACACCTTATTTAATTATTTATTATTAAAATACATTGCAAATGTAAATGCATTGTGGTTTATATTTGTTTTTATTATTTTTATTCAGATGACTCTTGTTGTATATACATTTATGTGTGTATATGTATATATGATTATATGTATGTTTGTATATATCTTATTTAAGTATAAATGTAAATTGTATAAACGTCAAAATAGTGTAAAAGAAGTGTATATATTTTATAATCTGTATTAGGGCTCATAGCCATAGTTGCGAAGCCCTTATAATGATATAAA
>OX328126.1:14734418-14906139 GCA_946811695.1 Gonocerus acuteangulatus
GTGTCGCCTGGAAGTTTTCTGTAATAGCAGTTTTGACCAATAATAGCAGCTGCGCCTGTCCCATGTGGAGTTCTTGACGCGTCAGTGTATACAAATAGAGAATCAGTATTTTCTATGTGAAAAGCTTGAAAAAACGAAGTGTAAAAATGCCTAGAAGTTGGATTATTCTTTTTGAATTTTGACAATGTTAGATTAATTTTTAAATTGTCTAATTTCCACGGAATATATGAACATACAAAAACATACAAGTAATCTATCTATACATATGTAACATGTAGGAAACCAGGAGCAGGAAAAATAAATAAAATAAAATAAAAAAAGGAATGGCTAAATGAAATTAGGTTTAGCATGATGAAACTTATATTTATTAGTTAATATTAATACCCCTTAATTTTTAATAGCCCTTTCAAAAACTAGAACTGTGCCCAGGCCTAATAAGATTTGGCAAGTGGTAGCAGAGACTTACCAAGGTTCTCCGGCATCTGCATCTCTTCTTCCTTCGCCCAGACCACAGGTTACGAGATCCGCTTGCTTATCTGGTCCAGATGACACTGCCCTCCTATTGTCTAGGACCCCCCTCTCCTCCTAGGCCTGGGCAGCTAGATCCTATATCCCATAGATAGCAGGGCAGTCCACTATCTATTCCTATCACTAAATATTTACACACTACAAAGCATTCTACATACAAAGACATACAACTACAAAACATTCTACAACTACTAATAATAATAACTATGGTTACATTACCCCCTAATTCACTAAAGTATTTTATCTTCTGATAAATACTTTCCAAGTCACTACACAGCAGTATCACTACACTGTAAGTGAAGCATCGTCCGGGCGGAAGATCCTCACCCCGGCGAACTCGGTTCTTGCTGTCGTCTCCACATTCCGCACGGACTGATTCTTCTTGAAGTACCTCCTCGCCTCACATAGCTGGTACACAAGTAGTTGCAGTGGATGCACCTCCCCAGGTCCAGAACCTCATGGAGCTCTCCCTTGTGGCCAATTCTTGATAAAGGTTGCTCCAAGCTGGCAAACACGCAGGGTGGAACGTCGCCATTGTGGAGAGGGACGGTTGTAGGAAAGATCCATACTTGACTTTGTCGACACCCGCAAAGCCTCTTTCTTGTAGCACGGACTGAGCAGTCCGCTCTTGACGAACGAAGAGGTAGCTTCCTTGGTGTCTCGTTTCTACCAAAAGCCTTGCAGATAGTTCTAGGACCGGGCGCCTCTGCATTTTCATTCGTTGTTCCAATGGCATCAGAGGCAGATCAATGAAGGCTAGTACCCCATCTGCGCTCGCTATAACCTGGACCGTTGCTGCGGCGTAGTATACTTGCTCATGGAGCCGGCCATCTTGGGTCAATAGTGCCAAATCTGCTGGGCTAGCCTCCGCAATACCTGCCAAAACACTTATTAATTCCTGGGGGCTTACCAGCTCTCTATTGAACCTTCCATCTATCAACCCCTCTACTCCTAACATTACTCTCCTAAGTTTCACCAAATACTCGGTGAAGCCCAGTCCCAAGCTTCTCAAAGAGGAGGAAAAGGGTAAGGATAGGGAGGGTTGGTGTCCTATAGCCGTGGGATTACCCTGCAACACCCTCATGTGACGGCCTTCTTCCCGGAACACCCTTTTTATCACCCCAAAGATCCGCGTCCCACGTCTACTCATCGTTAGGTCTCTGAACGCCTCTCCTCCGGAGGGAATATGGTGATCGTGGCCGGGGTCCCTGTTCCCGCACTCCTGGCGTCCAGGTGGCATCCTTAGGGTCGTTGCTCGGAGAACTAGAGGAGGAACGACGCCCACTCGCAGGCTGGGAGTCTATGCCCCGTCGGCCGTATAAACGTCCGGATCTTTCGCGGTGCCTCCCCCCCTCATTTGCGCCCTCCACCCGTCCTATAGGCTGGGGTGAACCGCTCCGTTCGGCTTCCTCCTCTTGACCTACTTCTCCCTCAGATAGGGCTGAGTCGGATAGGACCTCATCGGGGGTAGTCGTTTCCGAAGGTGGCGACGAAAACTGGCCGCCGAGAGGAGAACTAGGATCTGGACACGAAGGGGATGCCCCCGCACTCACGGGACAGTCAGAATGATCGGTCGCCCTTGCCTCGCTTTCCCCTTCTTCCGCGTCACCAGCCCGGTCTGGCGTCTGGTAATTTAAGTCATATGGAAGCCCTGGCTCCATCGCCCAAGACCACTCGTCGTTGGCCTCTTCCTCGTCCTGTTCTTCGCGGTACGACCTATTAGCCGTTTCAGCCTCCTCTCTCTCCGGATCCATATTCCCCTTAGTCGCGGCCTTCTTAAGGCGGTTGATGTGCACAACTGCTCGCGCCCCGGTAGACAGCTCGACCTCATAATTAACCCGGGAGAGTACACGGGTGACTTGATGCGGCCCCGTCCATGGACGGTGGAACTTCGGACAGTGGCCCGGTTTGACCGCTGGCACATTTAAGTACACCCAGTCACCCGCTGCTAGCTGGCGCTCCTTCCTCCGAGAGTTTACGAAGGCTGTTCGACGTTGATAACATCGCTCGGATCGTACCAACGCCTCTCGATATGCTTCCGAAAGCCGCTTCCGTAGCTGTATCACATGATCTTCCGGTAAGAGCCTATCTCGGTCCTCCTGGTTCAAGCTAGGCCCTAGATCGCAGTCGAAAGGGGTGACTAACTCCCGTCCTAAAAGTAGGTAATTGGGGGAGTACCCAGTCGAGGAGTGGGGGATGGCTCGGTAGGCCATAACAGCATATGGGACCCAACGGTCCCAATCTCTACCATCCCGCCGCACAAAATGTGTGATCGAATCCGTGATCGTGCGATGGAGGCGTTCTACCATGCCATTGCACTCCGGATGATAGGCTGTAGTCTGCAGCTTTTTTATCCCAAGAGCTCTGCATACTTCCTTGAAGAGAGAAGAAACAAAGTTTCTCCCTTGATCAGTGAGCAGCCTCTTTGGTAGAGGGCCAAAAATATCTAATGACACTTGCTCGAATGGGCCACTGGCCACATACGGCACTTCCAGAGGCACCTTCAGGCCTGGTGGGCTCTTTCGCTGAGCACACATATGGCAGCTCTCAACGAAGTTCCGTGCATCCTTCTCCATAGAGGGCCAATAAAAGGACCCCCTTAAGTTGGCAAGCGTGCGTTCTATACCCGGGTGTCCCGCCCATGGCTTCGAATGGTGGTATTCGAGGATCTTTAGCCTAAGCGACTCCGGAACTAGGAGACGCCAATCACTCCCTTCGAGATCAACAGCCCAGTACCACAATCCTTCTGCATCGGGCCTGACACTACCGCCCTTCCTTGCCAGCTTCTGGCACCAGTCATCTTGCTCTTGGGCCCTCCGGATGTGGCTCCGGGTGAGGGGGTACCGGGTCCGTATCTCAGCAACGGAGCGGCTTAGCGCGTCTGCATTTTTATGATTCACTCCGGACTTGTGTTCAACGACATATTCGAATTCATCAAGGCGCAAGGCCCATCGAGTCAGCCGAGAAGAGGGGTCCCTCAGACTTAGCATCCATTTAAGAGCAGCATGGTCGGTAATTAACTTAAATTTTCGCCCAAGCAAGTAACATCGAAAGAGCTTTGTCGCCCAAACGACCGCCAACAACTCTCGTTCAGTGGCAGAGTAGTTACATTCCGGCCCCTTCAATTGCCTGCTGGCATAGCAAATGGGCCTCTCGACGCCTCCCTGCACTTGAGACAACACAGCCCCAAGAGCTACTCCGGAAGCGTCCGTAGAGAGCATGAAGGGGTCTCGGAAGTCCGGATACACTAGTAGAAGGTCGGAGGTCAAGGCCTCCTTCAGGTCCGCGAATGATTTCTCCTGCGCAGGCTCCCAGACAAAAGTAGCTCGAGTCTTTGTTAGCTCAGTAAGGGCTTTCGCCCTACTTGCGAACTCCGGGATAAAACGGCGATAGTAGCTCGCTAAACCGAGGAAGCTACGTACCTCGCGTGCATTCCGTGGTTTCGGAAAGGTTTTCACTGCTTCCACCTTTCCAGGGTCGGGTTTGACTCCACTGTCAGTCACCACATGCCCTAAGTACATGACCTCCTTGGCCGCGAATGTACACTTTCGTAGGTTGACCTTTAAATTCGCCCCGCGAAGTAAGTTAAATACTTCCTCCAGCCGGGCGATATGCTCACCGAGTGTGGCGCTGTACACCACTACGTCATCGAGATAGACAAAACAGCCGGTACCCTTTAGACGACCTAATAGCTGTTCCATCAACCTTTGGAAGGTAGCCGGAGCCCCTGCCAATCCGAAAGCCATTTTCCTGTACTCGAAATGGCCTCCCTCGGTGGTGAACGCTGTCTTCTCCTGGTCTTCCGGGGCTATGGGGATTTGATGGTATCCACTGGCGAAGTCCAGTGTGCTAAAGTACCGGCAATTGCCGAGCTGTTCTAGGGTTTCCTGAATCAGGGGTAGAGGGTATGTGTCCACCCGAGTAACGGCATTAAGCCCCCGGAAATCAGTGCAAAACCGATATCGCACCTCCCCATCCGGCGATTTCTTTGTTACTAGTACAACTGGAGCCTGCCAGGGGCTAGTGGAGGGCGTAATTATACCCCTTTCCAGCATAGAATTCAGCTGCTCCGCCACCACGGCTTTCTCCGCGTACGGGACCCTATACGGTCTCTTCACCACAGGTCGGGCATTACCCGTAACTATCCGATGTTGGACGGGTAGCGCGCAACCTTCCCCTCTGGGCTCTTCGAAGAGATCCTGGAAGCGAGAAAGAAGCTCCAACAAGGGCTTCTTTTCTACCACGGGGAGTGTCGGAGCTTCTCCTGTAGGTCCGACCCTGTCTTTACGGTTTGTTTCGCTTTGGTGGGGGACTCACCTTGACCTTCTGCCAGTGACCAATTACCTTCCTCAACCCTACCAAGAGGGGAGTCACGACGTAGTACGACTGACCCTCCACTGAGATTAACCACCTGTACCCACGCGGATCCCTCCACGACCTCACTCACGCTACGCCCTGTGCGCACTCCAGATGTAAGCCCTTCTAGTGGCTCAATTAAAATATTACCCCGCCTTATGGCCGCAGGCACTCGAACAGCCACTGTCGCCTCAGAATAAGCCGGAAGGGATACCTCCTGGCACAATCTGACATAAGGAGATTTCCGTTCCCTCCGGCGTGCTTTGCGCCCGGAGCCATTACTTATTATATGAGCGTCTCCGGAGCTACTCTTCTGGCTAACGGTACAACCCCCTGCGGATCCGGCAGTACTGACAATGTTTGACGAACTAACTCCTGAACCGGGGCAAGACCACTTCTCTTCCAAGATACGGGTCCTAGCCACGACCCCCTCGATCCACTTCCTGTCTCTTTCTTCACTTTGAGCCTCGGTTACCGTCTCTGTCGAAGTCACCCCAAGAGAAGTGGTAAGGGTCCCCAAGTCGTAATTCCTTCTACCTATACTTATTCTAGCTCCAACGCGGCCTAGCAAGTCTCGACCGAGGATTCCCCCTCCCGAGGGGAGCACCCGGGCTACGGCGACCCTGTGTCGGAAAGAAAACCCTGGGAGTTCAATGTCCACGACTTGTTCCCCTTCCAGCGGCAATAAATGGTCTGTTACACCGCGGACCTTAAAAGAAACTGGCTGAAGCCCCGCCCCCGGCGCAGGCCGATTAAGAACTGTGATGTCCGCTCCCGTATCTACCATCATCTCCAAGTCTTGCCCATTTACCTTTACTGGGATAATAAGGCGGGGCACCCCGCAAGTTTTCCGTAGGTCATTTATACGCTTGTCCCCCCGATCTATTGTGGGCCTCGGGCAGGGGGGCATCCCTCGGCCGTTCGCATTTGGGTAACGCCCCTGAATTTTAGGACTTTCCCCCCTTGCCCCCCGATCTTGGTTGCCCTTGCACTCTCTGGCTATATGACCAACCCCATTACACTGGTAGCACCGCATATTCTGACGGCCTGTACCTCTAACTGGTTGCCATGCCCTTCGACAGTCCCGGGCGAAGTGACCCCTGACTCCGCACCTAAAACACGCTTCCTTTCGCCCGCTCGCTGCAACGGCTACTCCCCTTTCTTCGAGTCCTAGAGGTTCATCTTCCTCACAAAATTCCACAGCTACCACTTCTTTACACGTAAAATGCTGCGACTCTCCTCGGCCAAGCTCCTCCTCGATAGCAGTGGCCCTTTCGACAGCCCCTTGCAAATTAGAAGGGAAGCTAAGACGGGTTTGCTGTCCTATCTCTCCCTTCAGCCCCGACAAATAAACTGACAGAACAACTTTGTCCAAAAGGTTCCTTGCACCCTTGCGTTCCTCCTCGGAACCTGATGCCCCACAGGATTTTTCCCCTAGCTTTCGGCAGCGGTCGGCAAACGCTCTGACCCCCTCCCCTTTTTCCTGCCTCATGTTGCTCAATTGTAGTAAAAACTGTTCGTGACGCCTAACCTCCCTAAACCTTTCCAAGAGGGCCACCTTAATAGTGTCGTAGGGCACCCCGGGCCCTTGTAAATCGGTACGACTCGCCAGAAAAGACGCGGCTGAGCCCTTGAGGCGCATCCGGACCACGAGCGCCATATCTTTATCCTCCCATTGCCCACTATCTGCCACTAATTCCAGTCCATTCAAGTAGTCAGTGACAGGGACCGAAGAATCATCGCCTGACCAAGGTGCTACCATCGCCTGTAAGGACATATTCCGCCTCGGCGCCATAGACCCCGACATTCGTGCTGACTCCCGGGACTTTGTTAGTTCTTCCTTAAATAACTGATTAGCCTTTAAAGCCTCCTCTAGTTGGCCCTTCAGGCTCGTAATTAGTTCTTCTGGATTCGCCATCTTATGTGCTTTAAAATAAGTACCCGCACGCCTGTATTACAAAAACCCTTACAAAAAAACTAAATCACGGGCCGTATAATAATACGCTAAGATATTATCCCATATCTTACACCGTAATCGTCAACAGAGTGCCCGATGTAAACAGCGTGTCCGATTACAGCGAACACGATAAGCTAGCCCCCGCTGCCCGCTACAGCCTCGCGAGAAGATAAGAGTCGCTTTCTCAGCTCCCCCCCGCCTCCTAGCTACTCGCTACTCTGCAAGCTCCTTCACTCGCTTCTTTAAAATTATTCGCAGTCAACCCCACACCTGACACCATTTGTAACATGTAGGAAACCAGGAGCAGGAAAAATAAATAAAATAATAAAAAAAAAAAAAGGAATGGCTAAATGAAATTAGGTTTAGCATGATGAAACTTATATTTATTAGTTAATATTAATACCCCTTAATTTTTAATAGCCCTTTCAAAAGCTAGAACTGTGCCCAGGCCTAATAAGATTTGGCAAGTGGTAGCAGAGACTTACCAAGGTTCTCCGGCATCTGCATCTCTTCTTCCTTCGCCCAGACCACAGGTTACGAGATCCGCTTGCTTATCTGGTCCAGATGACACTGCCCTCCTATTGTCTAGGACCCCCCCTCTCCTCCTAGGCCTGGGCAGCTAGTTCCTATATCCCATAGATAGCAGGGCAGTCCACTATCTATTCCTATCACTAAATATTTACACACTACAAAGCATTCTACATACAAAGACATACAACTACAAAACATTCTACAACTACTAATAATAATAACTATGGTTACACATATAATAAAATTCTAACGCATCGCTGTCTGTACATGGAAGATATATGGGAATAAATATTATTGGGGGCCTTTATCAACGCAACAGTACTTAAAACAATGATTTTTAGAACTGTTGTTTGTCTTTATGTCTGTCAGACACTCTGTACACAATATGGTTTAACAGTCCCTAAGGAGTGGCTTAGCGGCTCTGTCACGTTTTAGCAATCCTAGCAGACTGTATGCTTGATCTCCCATGGCTTTACGCCTAATATCGTGCATAGAGAAGCATTACTGTAAAGAAGGTTTTTTTTAAATTACCCATTCGACATTCTACCCTAAGTCACTATCCACGCGGACTAAGTCGTGGGCATAGGTTATATATATATATATATATATATATATATATATATATATATATGTATATATATATATATATATATATATATATATATATATATATAATCCCCAAGTAGGGATAATGTCCTTGCTCCGACACAAGGAATAAAGCTAAGGGATTACAGAAAGACAGAGAGCAGCACCGAGTTAATGATTCACCCAGAGAGCATCTTAAAGCGGCTCTAATTGTTTCTTAATAATTGAGATACCAACCTCCTCGTGGTTTAGTGAGGGGCAGGGAGCGGGTGAGCGGGTGAGCGAGGGGCACACATATAACCCCAAAGGCTAACCGATGAAATTTTAATTTCCACTAATGTACATCCACCGCGATCCTACTATTCTTCCGACGCTGTTCCTCCTTCTCTGTGGCCTAGTCTAAATCCTGTCGTTTTTACCGACAATGGCCCCGGAGTCGCTCTTCATTAATTCACACTCTGGGGAGTTTGGGCCTGGGATCAGGGTGTGTACAAATGTATTACTTCTTTTATAATATTTACTAGGCTCTTTTCAATCTTATATTTAACATAGCTTACAAAAAATAATAGTAATAATATATAATTAGCACACCTTAACCCTGATTATTATAGAGTTGACAAAAAGCATTTACTCTACAACGATACATGCACATAATTTATGCGACCACTTATTTTTCAATTTTTTTATTATATTCTTCTCGTTTATTACCAGTTCACCGCTACTCCCTCACTGGTGCGGGCTGGACTAACAGGTTGTATGTTCTTGTAATCCATTCGAGACTGATAGCCACTTTCGTGACAACGGGCTTTCATGTCCCGTGACTTGATAGCCACTTTCGTGAAAATGGGTCGGCCTGCCTCGTGGCCTGATAGCCACTTTTAGACAATGGGACTTCATGGCCCGTGACCTGATAGGCACTTTTGTTACGACGGGCGGGCCTGTCACGTGACCTGATAGCCACGTTCGTGACAACTGTTCGGCCTGCCCCGTGACCTGATAGCCACTTTCGTAACAACGGGTCGGCCTGCCCCGTGACCTGATAGCCACTTTTAGACAACGGGCCTCATGTCCCGTGACCTGATAGGTACTTTCGTGACGATGGGCGGGCCTGCACCGTGAATTGATAGCCACTTTCGTGACAACAGGTCGGGCTGCCCCGGGACCTGAGAGCAGCTTTCGTGACAAGGCCATTTCTCCTTTTCGGAATTAAAAGCCACCAGTTTGACAGCTTTATGCGATACCTAACTGTAAGTTATTTTAAGCTTTAGTCACTTTGGTATCTGCTAGAACTCATAAAAATCCAATTTAGCCTATTAAATAGAGGTTTCCCTAAGCTACTCGTAGTTCTGATCCCTCTGAAAGGCCTTATTTTTGTTTTAAAAGTTGTTGTGTACATAGAGATAAAGTTCCGTTGATATTATACCAACGCCAACATATCTGACTTGATTTTTATGTGACTACCAAAATGAGCACTAGAAATAATTTAAAGACAAACACAACGTTTGCCGGGTCAGCTAGTAATACTATAAAATAAAATTATGAAATTAAAAAAAAAAGAAAAAAAGAAAGATAAAACTATATTTACTCTGTCCAACCATCTTTCAAAGGGTGACTGTAAAAGATAAAATGAGCCAAACCGAGCGTAGTGCTGACTTAATTATGACACTAGTGTGACCTAAGAACCAGTTATCTGCGCGAGGTATGTCCATTTGGTCGTGATTGGCATGTTAAAAGACTCTAAACGAAAGATTCTATTAAACGATTACATACAGCGCGGCCCCAAAGTAGCGTATAAGCTTCAACGTACTTATACAAAATAAAACAGTTTGTATCAATATGGGTCCGGAAATGCATTATGGAGGCACTGTAGCTAAAAACAACTTGCTAAAACCAAGTTTTTCAGACTCAAACTCCCGGTAACTTATCAACATGTGGCGTTAGAGGTAAAACCGTGAAATACATGTAAGCCACTAGATTCTATACATTTAAGGACCAATGAATCTAATTTTGGATCTGGAGATTCGTTTGGTCTATCTTTAATAATTAGTGTTTTTCCAGCGTTGATGAAGGCTGCCTTTGCTGATTCAGTTATACTAATATTCTAACTGCAACGCTGGAAAACGCTGATTATTAAAGATAGATCCAACGAATCAACATGTTCTGTGATGCCAAATTAGATTCTTTGATACCAAAATGTACAGAATATAGTGTCCTATGATGTTTTTTTTTCTTTAACACAAGTAATTTAGACGCAATCGGTAATAATTGCTTAAAAATCGTGATTTTTGAAGTTTCAATGCCTCCAGGAAGCATTTTTTGTCTCATGATGGTAGGAAAGTTTTTGCTCCTTGAAGCTTAAACACTAATTTTGGGACACCAGGTATATATATATATATATATATATATATATATATATATATATATATATATATATATATATATTTTCGAGCCCTGGTGTTGCCGATATTTAATATCATAAAAAACCATTTTTAAAAGAAAATTGAGAAAGTTTAATTTAATTTGGCCAAGGGCATTTTATTACTTTATTAATTTAAGTGCCATTAAAAGAGCTTTATGAAGATGCTGGAATGAGAGCGGAAGGCTATAAAAAGGAATGATTCAAAGGCCTCATCAGGAAGCGTTAAGTGTGATTTTTTTTTTTTACTCTAAAGGGTGTCATTTTTATTCGCCAATTTAGGGCGGCCATTAAGAGAACATTTCATCCAGAAATTATTTCGGAATTCTCTTTTTATGGAGTCTGAAGTCTTTAAGAGAGAAGGATATCCCGTTACTACCCGTCTTTCCTACAGCCAGCACCGTTTTATCCGGCGGAATTTCAATAAGAAAGAAGTGGACTCCTTTAGAATAGAATGCGTTTTAAAGCTTAAGTTATGGATATGGGAGAAGGCCAGGGGAAGGGGGGAGGCGGGGCCGAGGAATTTCTCGGGAATTACTAAGCCGTAATAAAATGAATGAATTAATTGCTTTTCGAGCAGAAAGAGCGCGCCGCTAGAGGTAGCTTTAGAAATGGCGGGTCTGGATTCCAGGCGCCAAGATGGGGAGAATTAAACCCTGGTACAAATACTCATTTAAACCATTATATATATATTTAACCCTCCGTTAGTGGCGCGCACCTGGGAGGTGCATAATTTTTTTTAATTTTCCTTTCACGGCTGGCAGCCGTGTTTTGGCGGGCTCTCCGCTTTAGTATCTTCCGGATTTCTGTTTTTCCACCGGCCAGTCGCATTGACGCTTTTTTGTGAGCTCATCATCGTCAGTGACTGCCCTTGTCACCTTGTTGGTGCCGCGCCACAACTCACGTAAGTTTTACAGATACGAGATATTTACACTTTTCGTACTCTATCTTACTATGCTATCATCTATGAGTATGTGGGTGAGTTTATTCGATCCTAGAATAAATTGGAGGAGTAAAAATAGGTCTTGAACTGCTAGGTACTTGTGTTTTATATTCATATTTTATATACATATATTATATTTTATTGACATGTTTTATATATTTAGACATGTTTCATGTATATAGGATAACCTAGTATGTAACATATGTTATATATTTTAACATAAAGTGTATTGCGATTCCACTGACAGTACCTAGTAATAGGGTACTCATGAAACATGGTCCTTTTTTTTTAAAAAGAATCAGAAATTTGGCAGTTATTCCAATAACAGCAGAGTATTTTTAAGTATGGCCGGGTATAGACGTAATGATGGATTGATTATTCAATTTCATATTTTATATTAATATTTTATTTCATATCGAACATGATATGATCTTATTTCAACGAAAACGATGGCAAAAATAAAAGTGTTGTTTTGTTAAAAAGTCTGCAGTTTTTTGCTATTTCTCTCAAATATTAATGTAATCACGTTGCGGAGGCACATTTTTCCGTGCGAAACAGAGTTTGCACCTCTGAGGTGCAGCGCCACTATGGATGTCCCAAAAAGGGGCGCCACTACTGGAAGGATAATGGAGAAGATGATTATGATGATCAACAAGAAAAGGACACAATCAAACTAAGACTTAGCGGGGACAAGGGAATTCGGCTCTATATAAATGGCAGCTCCTACTTAATTAATACAGAACAACAGTGTACAATCTGCAACCTTCAAGAAGCAGAAACACTAGACCAGATATTAATCCGTTGCCCTGTCTACAGCAGTCCTCGGAATCACTTCATCAAGAACCACCTTCGATCTGGGAGAGATGATGAAGCATGACAGCAATTCTTCACCAGCATCACCACCAACACATGCAGCAGTCTCTTCTACTTCATCACAGAAGCAATGAAGATACGGGCATTCATAATCAAAGAGTGATTAGGATATTTTCAGCGCAAGTTTATTTACTCTTTTTTTCTTTTATTTTATTGATGTATTTTAGGCACGTTTACATTACATGTATGTTTATAACAGAAGGATTTAATTTTTTATTATTATTAATATTGTGATTTTATTTTTTCTTTATATTAGTAAGTTTTGTTTATTTTTTATTACGCTGGATACAACACTTTTTATTTTATGGAATTTTTTTTATCAGCATTTTGTAAATTTCTAAATTACATACCCAGACTCCCTGTAATTGTAATTATAACTTATAAAATACAAGAAACTCATTCATTCATTCATATACATATATACATATATATATATATATATATATATATATATATATATATGTATATTATAACAATTATACTAATTATCTAATTATTCTTTCCTTCATCAACTTCCGTAGTTATAATTATTTCGTTATGTTTGGAGCAAGTTTGTAGAGGAGTCTTCAAGACGCCGCACATTGGACCGTTCCCCAGAACTGGATTGACAAAATTCAAGTAAACAGGTCAAAAAACTAAGGCGATTATATTACTAGAGATACTTTAGATGGGGCGAATCCGCAGTATTATCTAATTATATTTGGTACTAGAAAGTTAGGGGCCCTTAAAGTTGGGGAAAATATGCGATAAACTGGTCAGTCGAATTTCGACATAGTTACCGAGTGCATTTGTGTTGTGCAATCAACCAGTTTCTAATTTAGCTTATTCTGATAGTATGGAGTCAACAACTAGGGATATGTGATATGTAGATATTATTTATGCACTTATATATTGTATATTAATAGAATATGCGATAAACTGGTCAGTCGAATTTCGACATAGTTACCGAGTGCATTTGTGTTGTGCAATCAACCAGTTTCTAATTTAGCTTATTCTGATAGTATGGAGTCAACAACTAGGGATATGTGATATGTAGATATTATTTATGCACTTATATATTGTATATTAATAGAATAAAAAAAATATTTTTTGTGGACATAAGCTTTATGATAGCCAAAGAAGGCCAGACTGATTTATTTATGACATGATAGTTCAAAAATGTCTAGTTTAAAACGAAATCGACCATTTTATTCGCTAAGACTTATAAAATTGTGAAACATAGATTGTTCACCATTGGAAAAAAAATATGCTCCACCTTTCTCCGAGATGGGAAAGATCACATTTCAAACTAGACGTGTTAATATAAAGATTAGAACAAAAATCATCTGCTTTTACCTGCTTATACGATCATAAAACCGCAAAGAAAGGAAAGGATTAGAGTATGCCTTTATTTGTAGCAGTATCCAGTTTACCGCATTGGCTCAGATAATACATGTCCCCACGTCAAAACACTTTAATTCGAGTTTATTCTAGGTGCTAACGTTTCAACGTGAGCTCTCATAATTTAAAATGAAATATCGGGATTTGTGTGATTGGATATTACACATTTCGAGGTAGTACTTAAAGAAAATCACCCTGAATTAATTTAAATACACACTCAAAGTACTAGTCGCGTTTTGTTTTAAGGTGTTGAACCTATTCCGAAAATCTCAAAATATTTTAACACCCCAATAGGCATTCATTTTTCCATTGGCTCTTCAACATACTTCATAATATTCATAAAACACAGTTGAACTTGATGTATCTTTTTGTTCTGAGTCGAATGAGACCAGCCCCAGGTTTCTAGGTTAATCCGTTCTCGAGATATTGAATTTCTTCCCGCTTTTTGGCCATTTGGCACCACTGTGTGGCGTTCGAGCGTACGTAGCCTCAGCCAACGTTTCCCATATTCGGAGGGTCATCGAGAAGACACCTAAGTGAACCACATGAAAACCCATGTACATTCTCCGATATCTAGAAGAGCCTTTCTGGAAACACTAGCTGTCCGAACGAGTCTTGAGGATTGTAAAAAACCTTCCCTTCCCTACACCAATCACTTCCTCCCTTTTCCCCTTCATACTTATTCTTTCCTGCTTCAAAAGGTCTCCTGATTATTGACTTAACTCTCTGAGGGTTGAGCACTCAGCCGAAGGATCCTTCCTAAAAGGTCCTGGGGGATATTGCACTTCCTCAAAATGCATTTCCGGCCACTTAAAGGGATTTCATAAGAACCTTTCACACCTCCCGGCAGCAGATAGCATTCAGTAATACTGTTACGTTACTTTTTGAGAACTTTTATTTCTTATAGATATTTAAAAAATGAAACAAAAAATATTTATCTAAAAAAAGAGTTAAAATTTATATGATAAGGCTTGAAAAGTGATAAGTATAATTTTTATTAAATTGAATGTATTCTTATATTTGAAGGACGAGTCCGCATAAAATTATGAATTTTGTACTAAGTTCTCAGGAATATGATAGCTGAAGTTTATCACACCATCGGTTTATTTAATTAATGTTTTCATCCAAACATTTAATAATACTTAAAACTAGTTTCCGTATAATTAAGCCTTAACATACACCCTTTTTTAGTCCCTACCTAGACACCCCAAAAGCACAGTTGGGCCAAACGACATTTCGTGTTTCAAAAAATAATACAGCCTCCAAATCTTAACCTATTTCAATGCATTTCTTTTAAATGGATTCCCCGGCGTGCCATGCTACACATACTTTCGGCCTATGCCTCTCCCCGTATCATGATCTACCTGTATACCAGGTTACGTCCAAATTGGTCAAACGATGTGAATGTGTTTATATTGTCAAGTAATTCATAAAGCAGCCGGCAGAGGCCAGCACCACATCAATTCATAAAACAGCCGAAAGAGGCCAACACCACAGCCTGCGAGTAGATAGCTCATATCAAAGAAAGGCCAGCGCTCCATAGTTTGACAGTGACTGTTGAAATAAAATTGAAATAAACTGCATTACATGATTATATAATGATGTAAAGTCATCAATGAGTTAGAATTATTCTAATTATCAAAAACATCACCAAATAAATTTGAGACATTATTCAATATGGCTGTCGATTCAAAATGGCCACCAGAATCTGAATGGTTCAGTGTAGCCAATTTTTCTTCAACTAAACTTTTGACCTTTTGACCAAATTTTGAAATTTGATTATTTTGACCTAGCCTAGGAGATTTCCCGTATCAAGACCTACCTGTGTGCCAAATTTGGTCAAAATCGGTCATACGGCGTAGATTTGTATAAGGAACAAACAGACAGACACGTGATTTATATATATATATCGGTGTGTTCGCTCACTCCAAGGCTCAAACGTGGTCCGAAATTTGGTTCAAAAATCTTTCGTCGTCTATTTTGGCCAACATCGTTAATCTGTCCAACGGAACATCCCGTTTTTTTTTTTGGGGGGGGGGGGGGGAACTCAAACGAAAACAATCGCTACGCTTTCGTTTTCTAGGTCATATGCTTGCCGGTACTTCGTTTTTAGGTTCTATAACGGCGTAACTGCTCGGCTAAACCGAGATTACAGTACTGTATTTTGCGTCTGCATACATTGGGGACGCAGGAATTAATGTTCAATAAAGAACTTGCACATGTATTCTTCGGTGATATTGATGTTTTCTAATATTAAAATATTCATGTACAACTAATAACTGATCATATTAAGGCACAGATTTCTTATCATTCCAAAGAAATTATTCTATTTTTTTTTTTTTTTTTTTTACAAAATTTGTTCTCCTAGGAATGATAATAAGCTTCCATCCAATGTATAAGCCATTATTAGTTGGTTTCATGTAATTTATATTACAATAATTTTTTTTTTTTTTTTTTTTTTTTTTTTTTTTTTTTTATGAAATTCTAAATTTTCTTCTTTTTTCTTAGTTGTTTCTTATTTCTTCTTTCAGTCGCATAGAACATGTCAATGATTGCAAGTCGCATTTTATTCTACTTGTTCTGAAAACATTTCGGGTAAATGCAGGCATCGAACCTGTTGCACCAATGAGACGACCGATTACCTGCAAATTTTCGATACTGAAATGACGTCGTGTATTATGTTAAGTCTACGCGTTATTTCGATACGTTATATCTTCATTATATTGATTATATGTATAATTGAAAGAGGGGGAGCACAAATTTTGCTTGGCCGTATTTTGCCGGGCAAAATTTGTAACAAAACTTAACTGTAGCTGCTATATCGTTCCTACCATGTCAAACTATCGAAAATGATTTTCAAGATTTGATATTTTACTATTGCACTGCGGACGATACGGCTTGTGGCAGTTTTTTGAAACTCTAGCCCTTTAAAATTGACGGAATTGCCTTAAATAAAGTATCGAATATGACCATTTGTCAATATGTTACTTATTCAATGTATCCATTATGTTAGTTCGCTAGTTTGTTCCTAATTGTCATACCTTTGAGACCAAAAACTGACTTTGACTGACAAAAACCAAAGAAAATGGTATATTCGTTACTTGAATGAATGAATGAATGAATGAATGTAAATTTATTATTTCAAACATACATATATATATATACAAATATAAAAAGAGAATAATAAAACAATTTACTTAGGCTTGGACATTGTCCATCAGCCAGAGTGCATACCTATATACATAACTTAATTTCATAAAATAAAAATATACATTTTGCAAGTTATGGATACCACTTAAGACGGCTATGGATAAAAGAAGAAAAAGAAAAATTAAAATAAATAATTAAACATAAATTGAAATAATAATTAATAAATACAGTCATAATAAAATAGACTGAGAGTATATATATATATATATATATATATATATATATATAAAATAAACAACTTATAAATCAATAATTAAATTGAAAAATTAAAAACTGTCGATATTTCCATATATTTTTTAAATATTTATATAAGGTGTCCCAGTTGTTTCCGTTCAGAATCTGCTTGACTTCTTCAAGGGTGAGTAGGTCCTTTTCGTAGTGCGCCCTCCTGAATTCCTTCATTATCGGACATCTCGCGAGAAAATGCAGAGTGTCTTCCTCCTCCTTGAGATTGCACATGGAGCAGTGACCACGCCCGTCTGTTCACCATGGCCTACTGTTTAGATGCAGCATCTCTGTCCTAGCCTTTATATTCGTTACTTTGATTTGTAGATTTCACAAATACTATAGAATTAGTACAATTCATATTGTCCAATGTGTCACATTCGTTAGTTTGAAAGTGTAAATATTTACACAGTTTGTCAATCGGCACCACCAAACTATCGAAAATACTACATTTGACGATTTAAAACGGCGATTTTCGTTATTAAAAAACAGTTTGTTCATAATTTAACCTTAAAATTATGAAAAGAAAAAGTATGTTAAATGGTCGTTTTGTAAAGGCGCTTATTTTGGAATCACTAATAAAGCTTAATCTTGCTCTCTGAGAGAGAGAGAGAGAGAGAGAGAGAGAGGGAGAGGGAGGGTGGAGATCGCTAAGTGGGGAAGGGGAGAGACCGATTGAGAGAGAGAGAGAGAGAGAGAGAGAGAGAGAGAGAGAGAGAGAGAGAGAGAGAGAGAGAGAGAGAGTCGATGGAGAACTCTAAGTGGGAAAGGGGAGACCATTTAAATTTGATATGTCGATGGATGGAATACATAGGAGAGGGTGTGTTTGTTGAGTGTTGGCCAGCTGATGGTGTGTAGCCAAAGCTTCATTAGGCCCGTGTTTGCCCTGAAGGCATGCAGTATACACTCCCCAATACCTGGGTGTCTCCTTGTTGCATACACTCCATTCAATACTACACACTACATAGACCGTTCCTAGTTCAGGGGGCATGCCTCTCTCCTATACAACACACACTCTCTGAGTGACGAATCTTGTCCAGTCTTGCAACACTTGTCCCAACGGTTTAATTACACCAATCCTGCAGTGTGGGGTGAAGGGAGTGCGAGGATGCTTGTGGTCAACAGTGTTAGCTACTCATAAAACCGCTCTAAGCACTTCGGGTATAAATGTACATGTGTACATAAATAAGTAAATAAATAAATATATTTATATGTATATATATATATAAATATATGTATATATATATATATATATATATATATATATATATATATATATATATATATATATATATATATAGTTAAAGAAGGTTATTTATTCTAAAAGGTTTAGTATTGCTGAACGTCCGACATTTAGTAGTGATAATGCCCGAGCAATTTGGTACTGTTAGGGTTGGTGGCCATTCGTTCCAAAGAGGAGGCCTAAAAAAGATAATGGTTCGAATAGAGCTAGAATTTGAAGGTGAAAAGTCCCTGTTTTTTTTTATATATTTTTGGCAAGAAAGAATATTTAAAAATAAACCTTCGCTAATTATATCTTGCATATATTGGAGTTGAAGCTTGATTTGCATACCACTTCTAGGGCATGCGGTGTCTCTGATGCTGAAGAAATCTTCTCATACCTAGAATCGTCAATCAAACACCAAAGCACTAGATTGTCTGAAAAAGTGTAGAGTTCTCTAGAGTAGGTACATACAACATACCTTTGATTAGACAGGCACATAAAATAAAAAAGTGGTATTTTTCAAAACGTGTCTTATGTATTAGGACACGTTTAATCCGAATCCGGAGTCCATTTCACCCCAGCACGTCATGCTTAAGGGCATTTGAAGGTCAAATTTCGTTAAAGAAGAAATAGGGTAAGTGACCCAATAGTTGACATTTTAAGGAAGGGTTATTTTATTTCAAATAATTTTTCTCTTAGTTTTTGTAGATAATAGATTTTAAATATATCAAATTATTCGTCAGCTCATTGTTTATGAAATGCACATAAACCAATTTTAGATACATTAAGTATTTCAAGAAAAATAAATCAATAAATGCTGCCTTACTCTGGTCCTAATGTTGACACGTCAGCAGTAGGTCGGTGCCCAAGTTTGACTTTTCTGTTCCTAAGGATGACAGTGAGGGAAAATGAAAACAAACACAACAACTTTATCCATTAAAAAAAAAACAAATTGTATGGAAAATAGCAAGAAAAATGGAAAATTTAATGAATTTTAAAGAGATCCATTTTGAAAAACAAACAATTAGGCATGAAAATTATTTTTAACAAAAAATCAGAACTAGGAAGTCAAACAGGTAGGCCTCCATATTTTTCCATGTAGAGTCAGTGGTTCTTAAAAATTAATGTATTATATCCAAATACTAGAGGATTGTTAAGTTTACTAGTAATTTGGCTACTAGATATTAGAAAATCCTGCCATCAGCGAAGGAAACAGTTTTTAGTCTATTGCTCGGAACAAGGGCCAACTGCATTGGCGGAAATCCACCTCACCACTTGTCAAACATATTTCCCGTGCTGTTTTCCCTTCAAATAGAACTATACAATAATCTCCTACTCTTATAACGTCCACTTTGTTTATAACTTGCTTATTACAGCCATTTTCATCTTTCATCCCTGAGCCACTTTTGAGCAATCTCTCATCTTTAACTTTTTGTGTAAAATTTGATCTGCATTCTTCTCATATTCGTTATTTGTGGTTTTATCTACCTGAAGTGCTTCCATTGATGATGGTTTACTTACACGTGTTGATTCTACTCAGCTCGTGTTAGTGACGTCCTTCCTTCTTCAGGCTGATTGGTGGAGTCATCATCTTCCTCAGTCATGGAGGTTCTCACATTATTTTTCAGACAGGCAGTATATGTGGAAATGGTTGCCAACTACCGTGGTTGTGAACCTTTCTCCTATAACTTCTTTCAGGGATTTGGATTTTTTTTTAATACAGGAATTTCCATATTGTTAATGCTCCATTCATGAACTTTCAGCTTCCAACCTTCTTTAAGTGTTCGGAAACTGATACATCCATTGGTTGGATGATGTAAGTAGCATTTGGAGGCAACACCAGTTATAAACATTATACCATAAATAGAGTAAGAAGTTGTGTGACCATTTCAATTTACAGGAAACTATTATAAAAAGTTGCCTGTCAACATTAGGAACAGAATGTCAACATTAGGAAAACAGGCTGTCAAATTAAGGTTCCAGTCATAAGAAATTAATAAAATCTGAATACTTGGATTCCTAATGAAAATCTCAACTAAATTTTTCCTGACTACCGTTTTCGTAAAGTTGACACTAGTGTCAAGAAAAGGAGCCATGGTTGCATATTGTGTTCCCAATGTTGCCACTACCATTATCTCAAGATCTGTTTATTTAATGTATGTCAAACCATTTACACTTCTAAATTTAAGTATCATAGAGTTCCTAGATATCACAAAAAAAGCATTTAATGCATGCATTACCAAAAAAAAAAAAAAAAAAAAAAAATCTTAAGAAATATTCTTAATCCCTTGTCAAATTCACTAAGGAAAAGGAAGAAGAGGAGTTGACTCGAGGATTTTTCATCCTAAAAAATGGCGGCAAATGTTTTTAACAGAGTTGCATAGTTGAACAGGTCAGTCAACATTATTCTCCAACAACAGTTCTTTCTATGGGAGGCAAACTTATGGAATTCTCTTCAATCTAATTGTTATTTTTCAAATTTAAATTTCAAGTGTCAACTTAAGGAGCAGTGTCAACAATCGGGTCATTTACACTAACTAGAGCTTCCATAGTATTGTGGGTCGCTGAATGCAAATCTAAGGTCTATTTCACTCCTTCGGCGCAGAATCGAGGTCATTTTAAGAACAAAAATGTATCTGCAGTCAAGAATTCACTTTTTGTAAAAGAAACATATTCCTCCTTCAAAGGACTTTCACTTTGCGCCGATGGACAAAGACTTTGGATTCGAATTTAATGACCCTCAAAACCACGGAAGCTCTAGTTATTTCTTATTTAACGACTTCAAATGCTCTTAACTCGTGCTGGAGTGAAACGAACTCCGGATTCGGATTCAGCGTGTCAAAATACATAAGAATATACGTGTGGTGTCTTTGGAAAAGGCCATTTTTTTATTTTGTGTGCCTGTGTAATTATTTTATGGTTCTAAGGTTCCTCCATTCTCCGCTACCGCCCCTCCACATTCACATGGATTATCGCTACCCTCGCATATTCATAAGGCAGATAAAGAATTCGCGTGACGCAAATATACAAATGGCAAACTTACAGTCTTTTTATTGAAAAATTTACGACTTCCCCCTTAAGGTGCAATCTTCCACCGAGATAACGGCCATTTTCTGTTTAGGTCTCTATATAATGGTTTTAACCTTCCATAAATAGATTTCAGACACTTAAAAACTACAAATGCTATTAAAAATAGCCACATTATTGGCCTCATTGAAAACAATAAATGGTTTTAATTGGACAGTAAAACACTCTACCCCCCTCCCCTTGAGAAATAAACTAACATACAAAATACTAATGGATTATTGTTAGTAATGACATATTTTTAGAAAGTAATTTATTATAATTCAGTAAAGGTAATATACAATGTATATTTTAAAGTATTTTATTTTATATAATTTACAGCATGTTTTACTCATCGAGCAAATACAAATACATGGGCATTCACTTGTTATGCAATTGTACATAAAATTTTGAGTTATTGTATGACCATAAAATGCAGTCATAAAATACAATTAACCTTTGGAGACAATACCTACAAAACTGTGAATAATATACAGGTGTAACAAAAATACATAATATGTAATTATAACTTATAAACATCAATGATTATTACATATACACATATAATTAGAAATAAAATATGAATATTAAAAATAGAAGAGCAGAAGTGGTTCTTACTCGGCTTATGATAGGACAAGATTGACTAATTCATATCTTGTATATATATATATATATATATATATATATATATATATATAAGAGTCGGAGATAAAATTTCATTGTAACATACAGAATTAAAATGTGATCATTACATATAGGGAAAACATATCTTCATATTATTATCATAGCATTTAGATGTAACATATTAATATAATGTAAACAACAATCACATCATACAAAAAAGTAGGCATAAGATAATTCATGAAGGTTCAAGTTTATTCATATTTTTTTATTTCACAATACATATTCTGTATTTTTACTTCCCAAAACCTAACCTTCATATGCGGAACACAGTGTATGCAGGGCAAAAATACTTCACGGTTGTGTTGGCTTAGCCTAGTAGTTACGCCGTGATGAAGAAAAGGCACTCTACTTTTATTTTTACTTCATTTATCCTGGGATTGTTTTTTTTTTTTTTTTTTTTTTTTTTTTTTTTTTTTTTTTTTTTTTTTTTTTTCATTTCCCCGAGTAAATACTAAGTTATTTCTCTCAATCTGTCTGTGTGGTTAAAATTAAAGACTACCCAGTACTCTCCTGGCATTGTTGTTCTACAAGTTGAGAGCTCAATTTTCCACTCGAAGAGAACCAGTGAGTTCTACAAGTTCTTCCTCTCTCAGAGTTACTCCATCAAGAAATAGTACCATACCTATCCAGCTTCGCTCTGGAGAATATAATCCAACTTAAACATATGTGCTCATTGCTTTTTAGTGTTAATAGTAATATATATATATATATATATATATATATATATATATATATATATATACAGTGAAACCTCTTTATAGCGGACACCTATAATTGGGAGCTTAGTGAAATCCTCCTTTTTAAAAACCAGTGCACAACAGTTTCCTTTTTATTTCTTTTACAGCTGCCATTATCCACAATACCGCGTCCAGTACATTAGTAACATAATAGCTTGAGTCTATTTTCGTAATGGCTTCCCGAAGAAATCGTTTTAATAATAATAATAAATAATAATAATAATGTTTATTTTATCCATTATATACATGACAGGAACAACATTTTTTAGGGCATGGTGATAACACCGTCAGCCCAAGTTCGGTTACTATTTACATTTTGTTGCAATAATATAGAGCAGAATAAATAAATCATATATAACTTATATCCAACTTTTTTATAATAATTTTATGTATTCTTCGTTCCTTTTTTACAATGGTAATCTAATTATACACACATATACACACACACACACGCACACACACACACACGCATACGTACATATACACACACACATACACACACACACATATACACATACACACACATATATACATACACATATGCACACAGACATACATCTACAAGAAACAAAACTAACAACTATTCAGATTTACAAAAAATAAAAAATTATATACATTTATCCAAAATCAATTTGTATGGAGTAATAAACAATAACTTGGCGCATACTCTGAATCAAACGCAAAAATCAGCAATCTAACAAAAACATAAATAAATTAATCTATATAATTAAAAATATTTCACTTTGTAAATGTAAAAATACACTGCTTTAGAATTTAGAAGTTAAACTGAGTAATTAAAAATTGTCTATAACGTCCAGCACATTTTATATAACTTACTAAATCCCTATAGTTTTCACCATTTAATATGTTCACCACTTGTTGATGATTAAGAGTCCTTCGATGAAAGTAGATTAATCTGAACTCTATCAGGACCGGACACATCCCAATGAAATGGAATACATCTTCCCTAGCCTTCATATTACAAAGCGAGCATTCGATTTGTCTTCCTTCTCTCCATGGTTTGAAATTCAGGTTAATTTCTTCACATCTTGTTCTCCTTGATTGAGAGCTTCTCATCAAATAGATACGAGCCAGGATGGACGAGCTTCGCATATAGAACATGCCATCTAGCCTTGGTAGCTTGTTGTATGAGGTTATTGTAGTAGCTCCTGTTTAATGCTTCTGTAAGATTCTTCTGATTAGTCATGATGTCATTACTGTTTACAAAGCCTGACCATTCAAGGTTGTGCTTCCTTGCGAGATCTTTAAGTTCCTTAAATTTCCTGGGGTGGAGTTGGTTCCTAATGGAGTAATACTCAACCCATGGTTTGAAATTCAGGTTAATTTCTTCACATCTTGTTCTGCATATGATGATCTTCTCCTTGATTGAGAGCGTCTCATCAAGTAGATACGAGCCAGGATGGACGAGCTTCGCATATAGAACATGCCATCTAGCCTTGGTAGCTTGTTGTATGAGGCTATTGTAGTAGCTCCTGTTTAATGCTTCTGTAAGATTCTTCTGATTAGTCATCAAGTCATTACTGTTTACATAGCCTGACCATTCAAGGTTGTGCTTCCTTGCGAGATCTTTAAGTTCCTTGCACCAGAATATGTTTTTATTTAATATTTCATTCGCCAAAAATTTTGGTAATCTATTCTCTGGCATAGCTAATACTTTGCTGATATAGTTCAAATGCATGCAAAGCGAAGTAGAAAACATTGAACTACAGCCAGTTTCTAGGGTAAGAGCATAATTTGGAGTGCTTTTTGGTAAGGCTAATGCTTTTCTAAGGAAAAAACGTAACAGCTTCTCTACCGTTTCCGATTTCCTGAATCCCCAGACCTGCCCACAGTACAACACAACAGCTTTTGCAGTTTCCATGAAGACTTTTAGTTTTTCTTGGAAGTCTATATCCCGCCTGTCGAATATGCCCTTCCATGACATATTAATAGCTACTTTTGCAGTTTTTAATTTTTCCACTGCATTCACTTCGAAACTTACTTTTGGTGTAAGCCAAATCCCCAGATACTTAAACTTGTTGACAATATCAATAACTTCGCCGCCTTGGCTTCTCCACTCCTCAATTCCCTGTTTGCGTCGCCCATTTCCAAAAATCGTGATTTTTGTTTTGTCAAGATTTATTTTTTGGTTCCACCTATTGCAATAGTTCTCCAAGTTTCTTATCATTTCTTGTAGGGCCTTTGGGTCGGTCGTGAGAAGTGCGACGTCATCAGCATAAGCAAGAAGCCTGATGTTTCTTCCATTGATGGTGCATCCATACCCCAGTTCCTCTTCAATATCGTTGATAAAGAGAGAAAACAGAAGGGGGCTCAATAAGCACCCCTGTCTAACACCGACATCAGTTGCGAAGAACTCTGATGTAGACCCATCACACCACACACATGCACAGGTTGCCGCATACAGATTTCTCAAAATTGTCACAAATTTGGTAGATATTCCATAGCTGTACAACTTATACCAGAGGGCTCGTCGATCCACTCTATCAAATGCTGCAGAGAAGTCAATAAAGGCACAGTAGAGTTTTTTCTTAACATTTTTGGATATTTCTGCTATATTACAGAGATTGAAAACCTGATCAACCGTCCCGTAGCCCTTTCTAAAACCAGCTTGGAATTCATTCATGATGTTTTTCTCTTCAACCCATTCTGTCAACCTATTTAGCAACAATCCTGTAAAAATCTTTGTGGTCGCATTTAAGAAGGATATTCCCCTGTAGTTATTTGGATTTGTGACGTCCCCTTTTTTAAATATTGGAAATATTATTGACTCCTTGAAGGACTTTGGTGGTTTTCCAGACTGAAATATTGAGTTGAAAATGCCTAAAAGTTTCTCAAGGAATTCAGCAGGTGCATATTTAATGTGTTCATAAGGGATTCTATCTAGTCCTGGCGCTTTGTTAGTTTTTGCTTTACTTAAAACAAAGTGTAGATCTGATATGGTGAAATCTTTGTCTAAGGTGTAATTTTCTAGATAAGGTTCAGCATACTGCAATGGTTCAATGATAATCTTTGTCTAAGGTGTAATTTTCTAGATAAGGTTCAGCATACTGCAATGGTTCAATGATAATTTCTAAATTAAATTGTTTCCTGAAAGAGCTTACTAATTCTGTTATTGAGATATGTCCACTTATTTTAAAATTTCTACATTTAAGACTAAGTATCAAATTCCAGAAGACTCTTGCATCTTTTGCATTCTTCAAGTTTTTTATAACTTCTACATAAAAGTTTCTTTTTTTGCTTAAGATAAGGCCATTATACATTTTTTTAGCATTTATGTACTCTCTTCTAATGAAATCTAAATCGTTTTTCCTGAATAAGCGCAACAACTGAAATACTTTTCGCCGCGATTTTGCACATTCAAGATCAAACCAGGGATTTTTGGGAGTAAACCATTTTCTTCCTAGGCCTGAATGCTTACATGCAGACCTGATACAGCACAAAATAGTTTCATTGTCTTCATGAGGATCTCCAGTAAAGCTTGTTTCTTTAACTGAAATAGCTAGTCGTTCTTGATATTCAGTTTTGTCCTCTTCTCTCCAGGGCAACTTGGGAAGTAACGACAAAAGCTTTACACTGGGATCCGTACATCTAGCGAGACTAATCACTATATGTGATCTGACGTAGGAAACGGGACTACCTTGAAATCAGCAATGAGATTCAAGATGTCACCACTCACACAAGCCAAGTCTATAACTGAATTGCCGTTCTTGTTGATAAAGGTAAACTCACCTTTCCTATCACCCTTGGATCTCCCGTTCATAATTACCAGATTATGATCATCAAATAAATCGAGCAGGCGTTTTCCTCTTGGATTTAGCTTGGTATCCTTTGATTGTCTTGTAATGGTAACGTTAGGGAAGGTCTCCACCTCCTCCGACAGATGCTGGGCATCATGGATTCTTCCATTTAAATCACCGATCAAAACTAGAGGTTTAGAGTTTAATTCATTCAGGACTAGACTTAGTTCATTGTAGCTCTCATCCCAGTTATTGTAATTTAAATATATTGGATAAACAATTGTATTATTGTACATAGCTAGCTTTAATAGTCGAGCTGATAGGATTTGCACTAGTTTTATGTCTCTATTCCATATGGATTTGTATCCAATAACACAGCCTCCACTCGGTCTTCCTTCGATGTGTGTTCTTGTTGCTGGTATCCAGTGAATCTTATATTGAGGGAACATTTTTTCGTAATCCTGTATATTATTCTGTAGTACAAATGTTTCACATAGAAAGAAAATATCAAATGAAGTGACGAATTTAATAAAGTCCAAGTTATATTTTTTATTCTTCAGTCCACAAACATTATAGGAAAGTATAGTAAACTGAGTTTCTGACCTCTGACCTAGCTATGGACGAGCTGCTGACTCTGATGATGATCTGCTTCTGAAAGCGAACTGCTTCAGCTTAGCCGCGGGTCCCTTCACTCCTTCCTCTTCTTCTCTCTTCCTCTTCGAAGCTGCTTCCATATCCTCTAGTTCCTTCTCCGTAAATCGTCTCCCGTCCATCTCCAGGAGTCCACTTCGGTAAGTCACTATCTTTCCTTCATTTCGATATTTCATTATATAAGGGCGCATTTTCTGAAAGCTATCCCTTTCCTTTTTCGATCGATCTGGGAAAACATTAAAACCTAGACTTCGAACTTTGTCTCGAAATCGTTTTCTGTAATGTGTTTTGAAATTTTTAATAATGCCGAGATCGAGGGGCTGGCAGAAAAATGTCATATTCGGAGGAAACAAACTGAATTTTAACATTTATTAGATGCATCTGTGGGTGGCATGTCGCGTTGTCCATAAACAAAATTACACGCCGTTTTCGATGTCACATTCTTTGATGGAAAGGTTTTAGCCTTCACTCATTATTGGCTTTGTCATCCACGCTTTTTTGTTAGCTTGCCAAGATATTCTTGAATTATGAACGCTAATGTTCTTAAAACAACGTGGTTTTAATGATTTGCCGATTATTAACGGCTGTTCAAAATCGCCTTCGATATTTACCCACAAAATAACAGTTAAACGATCTTTGCGTTGTTTGTCTTCTGTGCACGTTTCCCCTTTTAGAATTATTGTCTTGTTTGGCAGGACCCGAAAAAAATAAAGCCGTTTCATCAAAATTAAATATATTTTTACCCTCATAGGCATGGCAAATGTAAACCTATTTGTTTTTCCAATCTTAACCGATGCACTTTTTTTTTTTTTTTTTTTTTTCTTTTTTTTTTTTAAATTTAACTGTTTATTTGATATAAAAACAAAACATGATATAAACATTGTGTACCTACAGACCACAAGGATAAATTTACAATATAAAACAATTTAACTTTAATGTCAATGACAATAACAATGCATGAAATATATCTTCTTCATTTCCTTGCTCTATTACATTGTGAGAGTGAATATAAAATTCATTATTTGGAAGGAAAATAGTTAATAATAAGAAGTACTATTTATATGTATACAATAGAATATACAGTTAGGGATTAATGAGTAAATGTTTATGTATAGTTATCTCACTCCTGATAGCATAACCCAGTTCTTAGCATGCACTCGGCATGGTCTGTTATACTTATTTCAATAATATATGTTTTGTCCTTTTATGTACATATCTCTTAGTGCTACTTTTGCTATAGTTACCTATATTATTAATCAGTGCATCTTAACCGATGCACTTTCACCACATATCATTCTAAGAACTACGCCCAGATCTCTAACATAAAGCTATAAACTATCATACACTTTTAAAACTTCCACTTTATGTTTTAGAGTTGCACGCGTCCTTTTCGGAGTTCATGACTAGATACAAACTGAATAAAACCTGCTGAAACGTGGTTTAACAGAAATAGATGTGGTTCCTGGAACAGTAGTTTACTCAAGAGTAAACAGGGTAAGGTTTACTCTTGACATTTCCTATGAATTTCACTAGTAATGACCGCCAGGGTGTGCTTGTTCTAGAGATTCTGAGAATCCAATTAAATATTTTACCCTGCTGTCCGCTATTGGGAGTTGAAATCAGCTATATGGGTCCGATTTTAGGTGTCCGAGTCCGTAAGTAGAGGGTCCGCTATTGAGAGGTGCTAATGCATTGATTTAATTCATGAATAGTTTAATTTATGTTTTGTGATTTCTAACCTAATATCTACTCCTCCATAACAAAGGGATTAAATCCTGTAGAAATGAAAAATCGAAAAATACACTCACGATGATACACAAACTCCGTCAATTGAACATATCGTCGATACAAAAGCAAACTAACGAATATGAAAATCAACACTTTTCAGAGTGGAAAAGTATTTATTCATAACTTTTTTTTGGACAGTCAAATATTCGGCAGATTTGACCATTTGATAGTGGAATACTTTCCCTTTAATAGAGTGAAGTCAGATTGAAGAATTTGCAGAAAATAAGTCCAGCAGAAATTATTAAAGATTGACAATGAAAGATGCATTTTTTCATATTCGTTAGTTTGCTTTTGTATCGACGATATGTACCACATAATTCAAGTGAAGTCAAAGATTCATTACAAAGTTCCTAAAACTATCTTACAATTATAGAAACGATTTTTCCGAGATATAAAAACATATTTCTATTATATGTACATACACCTCTAGATTCCCATAAACAAGAATATCTAATTTAATAAACCTGTTTCATAGAAGAAAGGGGAAGGTATATATATATATATATATATATATATATATATATATATATATATTAACTTAACTTAACCACAATTAACAGAAATTATGATTTGTGAAAATATGTATTATTGAGCCCTTAGAACTTGGGCTTCACTTCGTTTACAAAATAATAATTTCTTCATGCAGAAAGTAACTTTTGCTTCCTTGGAACGACACTCTTAGGACTACTAGTAAAAAATATAAGTTTTCAAAATTAGCAACGTTTACTCGGGTTGTTACCCGGTATTCTATGCTACGCCTATTTTCTCCATCTAGAAAAGCAAAAATAAATTAGAAACCAAATAAGTAATATTAAAATTTAATAACGCAAATCTGTAACTATTTAGTTTTATAGCCTCTGAACTGTGAGTCCTAGACATTTTCCTAGCCTATGACACTAATCGTATCAAGACCTACCTGTGTGCCAAGTTTGGTTAAAATCGGTCAAACGGAGTGGATTTGTATAACAGACACTCACGTGATTGATATATATATATATATATATATATATATATATATATATATATATATATATATATATTGCATACATTTTGTGAACTCTCCTTTTCCTTGTGTTTTTATAATTATGCCCATTATTTTTGAGATAGCTAGAGTAAACGAAAGAACCATTCAACAAAAACTGTCCCATCCTGGCCTAAAAATCTTTAAAACGATAAATTAACAAACCAATAAAAAGTGATATAAAGCGTATTATATTCCTTCATAATTGTCAACTTAGTGAACATATCATGATTTTTATATATATATATATATATATATATATACATATATATATATATATATATATATATATATATATATATATATATATATATATACCTTCCCCTTTCTTCTATGAAACTGGTTTATTAAATTAGATATTCTTGTTTATGGGAATCTAGAGGAGTATGTACATATAATAGAAATAAGTTTTTATATCTCGGAAAAATCGTTTCTATAATGTTAAGATAGTTTTAGGAACTTTGTAATGAATCTTTGACTTCACTTGAATTATGTGGTTCATATCGTCGATACAAAAGCAAACTATCGAATATGAAAAAATGCTTCTTTCATTGTCAATCTTTACTAATTTCTGCTGGACTTATGTGCGGCAAATTCTTCAATCTGACTTCACTCTATTAAAGGGAAAGTATTCCACTATCAAAAGGTCAAATCTGCTGAATATTTGACTGTCCAAAAAAACGTTATGAATAAATACTTTTCCACTCTGAAAAGTGTTGATTTTCATATTCGTTAGTTTGCTTTTGTATCGACGATATGTTCAATTGACGGAGTTTGTGTATCATCGTGAGTGTATTTTTCGATTTTTCATTTCTACAGGATTTAATCCCTTTGTTATGGAGGAGTAGATGTTCGATGTGCGTTTTTTCATGTCTAATTTCACGGATGAATTCGTAGGTTAGAAATCACAAAACAGAAAATGGGGGGAAAAAACGAAACAGCACGCTGTTAGAAGTTAAAACGGTCCATCTGCAAGAGGATTTTTTTCGCCGGCTGGGAGTCCTCTCATTCGGAGCATCGGATTAAAGAGCGAATGGTGTAATCCGTAGTATTCTTTAGGGGCCCCCCTTACCCTGAACCGAGAAATCTCTCCAACAGACCGCAGGTTTTGTAGCAAACCCTAACTCAATAATACGCTTCATTTCGGCGGTGGAAACCCGCCGGCATTCGATGACTCAGGTCCCCTTTCGTACGCCAGCTTTGACGGATTGTCTGCTGAATCTTTCATATTCCTTTCTACTGGTCATTTTATGGTTTGTCAATGAAACAGTCATTAATGACTTGACTTGAAGCTTCTTACTGGTACTCCCATGGGTTCATTATACGCCGGCCGAACAGCTGTTAGTTCCGGATATTGCCTGGTGACGTGTTCTGATTAATGACCTGTGCAACAAACTGTAAGCCGCAAGGAGTCTTGCATGGACGAATCCCTTGCAACTCCAAGACTATCCATCATACTCATACATTAAACAGACTCTATAATTCGACCTCAGAGGATAATAACAACAGAGGAGCGGTGAGCATTAATATTTACAACATAAGTCACAATTTCTATTTCAAATATAGTCTGTACAAAGTTAAAGTTAAATTACACCGGATTATGTTTAGGAGTAAAAAAATAATTTAACAGAAATGAGCCACATGAGGGAGATGGTGGGTTCGAGTCCCACCGGCGCACAGTGCTTTTTATCCGTTTAGTCATCGCTCAAGCATATTGATGCTAAAAAAATCCGACTCGCAGGAACTGTGTCATCTTAGCGCGGTTACGTTCATCTCGAATAAATGGAATAGATTAGCATCACAAATCACAGGAAACAGACAGTAACAAACTTACACAGAAACGGATAATTCTTAATCTGTATAAGTCATTACAATTATGTACTGAAAACTTACTCACTCTTCGACTACTGCTCAGAAGGCTCTATTCTAAACAACCAAAAATTCTTTGTCATTTTAAGTGTCTTGTTTTACTAGCAAATTCGTTTTACTGTTATAATCAACTGCAAATATGTGCTTCATGGCGAATAAACTTCCATTCTGTCGTGGGTTAAATCTTTCTATAAAATAAAAAATAACGATAACTCCAGTTAGAGGCTATGAGGAAGGTTATAAGACAGGAGAATTCAAAACAAACTACGTCAACGCTCGAAACCTTCTTATGACGTCGACCTTATGACGCAATCCAGACTTAGGCCAATGAAAACGTGCTCACATTGGTATTTAATCGCATAAAACTGGCTGGATATTATTGAGAACCATTCCTGACAATTGTGGATAAGCAGGGATGAGTCCCGGAACAAATTCATGAAATACAGACCGGACCTCGCCCGGACAGTACCTGCTTTAGAACAATGACAGAGGATTACCCGTTCACCCGGGGACCATTGTAGTTGCGCCAATTATGTCTATTGTATTGGACTCGACAATAGAACTCCTCTGTAGTGCCTCGCCTAATCTTTATACCATAACCTCTCTCTCGTCCATCACAATCCACAATATCTCAGGTAACATCTACAGTTCTCTATTTCCTTGTCATCAACCAGCTGTTTAGCACCATAAGCTTCTTTAGCTTGTATGCCTTTAGCACCTTAAGCCTTTTTAGCGCATATCCTCACTCCCTAAAAACGCTCGAAACCTTCTTATGACGTCGACCTTATGACGCAATCCAGACTTAGGCCAATGAAAACGTGCTCAACTATAGGCCACGAATGGTTTAAATTTGCATATATATATATATATATATAGTAGACGCTCCCTTATCCGATCTCCGAGAGCTAGACCGAGTCAAGGGTTCCGAGAAAACCTTTCCTTCATAGTTAGCTGCGGCTGAAATGCCTGATTTTAGCTAATCTAGTTCGAACATTCATTTGTTTTTTGTTTTTTATATACATAATAACATAATTTTTAAGAAAACATTCACAATTTTTTATCACAATAATTATCACGTTTATTTTTTCCACGTAATGTTTATTAATTTTTTGAGTGTCTGTTTAAAAATTAATAGCATACTCATTACTTCTAAAATTCTTCTTCTCCTCATATTACTTTCATTCTGGAGAATTCTTGGCTGGTGGAATAAAATAATTGTTGAATGCTGGTAATATTAGATAAGACAATATCCTTGGAAGATTAAGGAACGATTATCGATTATCGAACATCGGATAGACTCGATTTCTTTACAATCCTCCCATCTCGATTCTCCGACAATCCTCGGACCGACTCTTAAGACGTCATTCCGAACGTTAAGATATCGGCTTTCAATTACTGGAAGGGTTCAGCAAAGTCCGTAGGTTTTGTTTGGGATTGCGTAATGAGACCGTAGATTGCATAGGGCTCCTATTTCCTGAGTTATCTTCGGTTAGGGATAATCGGATTGGAAAATCGAGAATTAATTATTGTTATCTCTGTCACATTTCAAGAACCGATTTTTTTCTTTTTTTATTCATTAAAAATCCTACAGTCGGAATAGGATTTACTGGGGTCTTGCAGCACTTCAAACGCCGAGTACACTTGTAACATCTCTCAGTTCTATCCAACAGCTAAATGAGTATGAATTATCGTTTTGTTTTTCTCTTTCTCCAGAGTGTCCTTCAAGTAAAACGTACGAATTATCGGTAGATTTCTACATAGTATCCTTCAAGAAAAACAAACGAATTATAGGTTCATCTTTATTCTATCTTTAAGATAAAAACGAACGACTTATCGGTTCATCTCTCCGGAGTATTCTTCAAGAAAAACGAACGAATTATCGGTTCATTTCTCCGGATTATGTTTCAAGACAAACGAAAAAATTATCGGTTTATTTATCCAGAGTACCCTTTAGGTAAAACGAACGAACTATAGGTTCATCCCTCCGGAATATCCTTCAAGTAAAACAAACGAATTATTGGTTCATCTCTCTGCCGTATGCTTCAAGTAAAACGAACGAATTACACGCTCATCTCTCTGGAGTATCCTTCAAGTAAAACGAACGAATTATCGGTTCATCTCTTCGGAGTATCCTTCAAGTAAAACGAACAAATTATCGGGTTTTCTCTCCGGATTATTCTTCAGGTAAAACGTACGAATTATCGGTTCATCTCTCCACAGTATCTTTGAAGAAAAAAGGAATAATTATGAGATAATCTCTCTGGAGTATCCTTCAAGTAAAACGAACGAATTATCGGTTCATCTCTTCGGAGTATCCTTCAAGTAAAACGAACAAATTATGGGTTCATTTCTCCGGATTATGATTCAAGACAAACGAAAGAATTATCGGTTTATTTATCCAGAGTACCCTTTAGGTAAAACGTACGAATTATCGGTTCATCTCTCCACAGTATCTTTGAATAAAAAAGGAATAATTATGAGATAATCTCTCTGGAGTATCCTTCAAGTAAAACAAACGACTTATCGGTTCATCTCTTCGGAGTATTCTTCAAGAAAAACAAACGAATTTTGGGTTCATTTCTCCGGATTATGATTCAAGACAAACGAAAGAATTATCGGTTTATTTATCCAGAGTACCCTTTAAGTAAAAGGTAAAAATTATCGGTTCATTAATCCGGAGTATCCTTTAGGTAAAACGTACAAATTATCTGTTCATTTCTCCAGAGTATCCATTAAGAAAACGTACGAATTATCGCTTTATTACTCCAGAGTATTCTTCAAGTAAAACGTACGAATTATCGGTTCATCTCTCCAAAGTATCCTTCAAGTAAAACATACAAATAATCTAACCGTATTCTTAGGTTGAAACTAACGTTTTCCATATATCAATGTACTTGTAAGATACAATGTTTACTCCTCTTGAAGTATCCTACCGCCATCCTTATCATGAATGTTGAAACAAGTCAAGTAGCCATGCTGCCTAAATCAGATACACTCCGTCAAAAGGATGACAAACGAGGACAAGGGCCACGTAGGGCTGTCCAATCCACTTTCCCCCTCGTCCCATACCTGGGACAACACATAATCCCAGAAAAGGGTCCCAGAAATACAACGACTCCAGGAATAACAAACAGGACTCCCTCTCTGTTCCACATGCATATTTGAGGAGAGCGCCTTAAGGAATCAATGCGTCCCTGTTCTCCCCTAAGAGAGTTCTTTATAATAAAGAACGGTGACGTTGAAACGGGCCTATGAATAAAGTATTGCACAGCCTCCCCTGTTTTGGGATAAATGAATTGTTTATGACGTCATTGCGAATCCTCTGCCCCGAAAGCCATTCCACGACTTATGAATATTCTCTTTGTCTTCCCACAATTAACTCACCCCGCCCCCCTTCCTCTGTGTCATTCTCCAATTAACTTCTTCCATATTTCTCCTCTTTGGAAAAACTTTCATCTGTATATTTTCATACATTTTTATCTTCTTATAGTAGAAAATAATATTTCTTTATTATCTGCAATCATCTTTGGTTCACCAGTAATATTTATGAACTTGTCATTGCCTGGTCTGAATTACCTATAAACGTTTCCTCAAGGGATGTGTAACCTAGCTCTCCTTAAAGCCCTGTTTAAAGCTCGGGACTCAAACCAAAATCCTAGTTAATATAACTCATTTATATATATATATATATATATATATATATTTATATATATATATATATATATATATATATTTATTTATATATATATATATATATATTCTTTTAAAAGATGACCCGATATAAATTTTCCACTTTTCTTGTTTCTTTCTCTGGCAGGGGGTCGATAAAGCAGTATACTCTTGGTTCACATAAACTACTTTATTTAATATGCTTTGCCCGACATGTTCCGTGTCATTGTCTTACGTTTTCAGGGGCTTTTTGTAAGTCTTAAATTTATATTTTTTACACTAATATACACCTATCCTTTCCTAAAATAAAATATTGGTATAAAAAATAAATTTTAGATTTACAAAAAAAATAATACAATTAAAAATAATTCCGTTTAGAGCCTGCTGCTAAAAATAAATATTCTTTAGGTCCACCAGACAAACCTATGTAATCACTTTGGCGAATGCGCGCTGGCTACGTTCGCTAATGGCCACCGCGCATGCGCGAATGTCAGTGGACGCTTTTTATCAGTTTAGCCATCGCTAAAGCATATTTATGCTAATATACATATGTATATATATATATATATATATATATATATATATATATATATGGTTGCATAGGAAAGCCCCTAATGAGGTAAGACAAAGGCACGAAACTTGAAAGTAAATTAAGGACAAAGCATATTAAATAATGTGGTAAACGTGAACCAAGTGTGTATTGCTTTATCGACCCCCTGCCAGAAAAATAAATAAAAAAAAGTGGAATATATATATATATATATATATATATATATATATATATATATATATATATATATATATCAACACATAGCATAGTTTTAGTAACTGCCAAGGCCAACTTCCAATGAAAATTCAAGCTATGACACTGAACTTGGTCTCATCTTTAAGATAATTTAACAAGCTACAACTTTTGTATTGAGGTGTGTTTTCTTACAACAACAAAATTACGCATGCTTTTACGATTTTCTCGAAAACGAAACGAAAATGAGAAAATCGCCATAGGTCTTTTTGAATTAGTTTTCGATTACCCATCAATATATATATATATATATATATATATATATATATATATATATATATATATATATATATTTCATTTATTTATTTGAATAATGACGGACCTTTTCTATCGAAAACATATAACAAAGTAAAATATTAAAATAAATAAAAAATTAACAAAGGTAAAGCTGATTGGAGAATCAAATATAAAAAATACTGAATGTACAATGACGCTCTGAATATTTTACACATCCAACAATATCCACGAGACAAATAAATTTATTATTTAAATAATTCAGCAAAGTTATTTATTTTTTTTCTCCAATGGAAATTCATTTATGTTTAAGAAAGTTCATTTGGTATTAAAAGTAGCCAATGCCCTTTTAACCTTTATTTTGAACTTTTGAACTGGTTAATTCAATAAATAAACAAAAACTCCTTAAATTATTCATGAATGTTTTAATAATATAAAGAATATTTGAGGGAGTTAAAAGGATGTAATTATTAAATTTATTACTCTCGGCGTATTAATTAATAAAATTGCCGCGGAGGTCGGTGTGCTATTTCAAAACACCATTAAATCACAAAGCATAAACATCAACATACAACCTTTTTCTTGAATTTCACTCTACAATACTGTATTTTAGGTAGATATAATTATTGTATACACCTTTTCTATACATATGTGCTCACACACATGCATACATTTACGCGTATAGCAAAACATACTTCTGCCAAAATTTAAACGTTTTTTTGCTATATAAATTTTTTCTAGTGATTATTTTCGCATTTTTATAGTTAAATAAAAATTAACTAACTTATTGTAAGCGCTGTGAACGATGACACGATACAAATAAAAAATAACAAAACATTTTTTATGACAATATATAAAAAAAAAAAAAACAATATGAATCTCTTAGTGCAATAGAGTGTACGATATTTTTGGTTATTCCATCTTAAGCCAACACAAAAAAAACTGAACAAAAACGCTGTTCTCGAATCTAAGCCACGAACAGTCATCGTTTGGCCTTGTGTCATTGCGGATGCCAATCTAATTGGAAATTGAACGCGTTCGAATTCAACTGGCACATCTAATAATAATAATAATGACCGAAAACTGTTTAAGAAGTGAGAGAAAGCTTATTGTGTGAGAAAGGCAGGAGACCGGTTTCTTTCTCATCCTTACTCCGTGCAGTTTACCGGGTGAGAAGTGGCACCGGTAGACGCCTGGCGGGAATAACTGATAGAGTGATAATTGGTCAGTTATCGACCAACAAGGGTTGAAAATTATTAAAGTACTAATATCGTTATTAACAAAGAAGGGTAAAAATTGTGGGTTGTATGTATATTTTAATGCCTAATCATAAAAACATAAAAATCAAACATTTTTTTCCAAAAAATAAAAAAAAACTTTTTTGGGGGTGAACAAGCCTTATCACATAGGGGTATGACAAGTAGTTAACATCCTATTCTCAGTCCTGCCAAATATACACACAAAATTTCATAAAAATTGATAAAGCTGTTTCGGAGGAGTTCGGTTACAAACGCTGTGACACGAGAATTATATATATATATATATATATATATATATATATATATATATATATATATATATATATATATATATATATATGTATATATATATATATATATACTTATATATATATATATATATATATATATATATATATATTTATATATATATATATATATATATATATATATTATTGCAAATTGAACTTGCTGACTTGAATATATAATATATATTCAAGTCAGCAAGTTGAACGAGACCTGCTATGATATATATTATATATATATATATATATATATATATATATATATATATATATATATATATATGTATATTATTGCAAATTGAACTTGCTGACTTGAATATATAATATATATTCAAGTCAGCAAGTTGAACGAGACCTGCTATGATATATATATATATATATATATATATATATATATATATATATACATGAAGAATGGGAATACCAGAATCGAATTGTTAATTTGCAGATCTTTCGTTAAACTAACATATATTTTAACAATCATAAAAATATATTTTGTTCCTTTTCTATTCATAAATATTTGATTTAATATTTTTATTCCAGGTAAGGAGGAACTGTAGAAGATTAACTTCAGCATTTATTATTAAGGTAAGCTTTGTCGTAATCTATCGTCTATGTAGTCTTATTGAAGTAGGCCACCGAAATCTTCTAGATATTCGGCATTAATACAAACAGCCTTAGCTCTTCCTACCATCTGCTTTCCAGGATCCAGTGACGGTTGTAAACAACATATGCATTTATAGCGCTGAGATTGAACAAATGAAAAAATATAACGAAACACCATTTCTTGGTTCATAGCCCAACATTATATTTCGCACACATTTGGTTATTTGTGGCTATTCCTCCTTTAGTAGAATTAAAGAGTCATCATAGCAGGTTTATTTTTTTCACCCCAGGATTCATCGATATCTTAGACAGACTTTATTGTAGTCCTTTAATAAAAGGTGGTTTCACATTGATCGTCAATCTCCATCGATAAAGTAGAATCACTAACGTGTTCACTTTGATGAACTAGGTTTTCCCCTTCATCTGAACCGCTTTCTACAACATATTCCTCTTCTTACCGTTCCTGCCTCTTGAATAACGCCAATATTTCCTCAAAAGTACTAAATAATTTAAATTTAGCCATTAAGAAGAGTGAAAATACTTTCAAAATAGTAAATACGTCTAACAAATTTTAGGACGTAAACACTGGTGTCGGGTCATAATGGCCTCACGTGTTAGTACACAAACACTGGCGTCGGGACAAATAGACACAAAAATACTCCTTTGACGTAGATGTCACTGAAACTTGACGAAAGCAGTTCTAGGAGATTACAATGGATAGGGAAGACAATTAGAATGAGTTAAAAAGCAAAAATCGAATTAATAAATGCCTTCGGGTCAATATGACCCGACGCCAGTAATTAAGGGCTAAAAGTATCCGTTTGGCAGTTTATGTATATTGTGGGGGCGAGGTTAGCTCAGTGGTAGAGCACTGGACTAATAAGTTGGAGGTCCTGAGTTCAAATCCCGAGCAAGCACTAAAGATTTTTTTTCTTCTAGTGTCTTTGTTCATGGGTTGAATTCGGCCACCCTGGCCGTACCTAGGCCAACCCAGCCTTTAATTAATTTAATAATTGGTACCTTGAGAGCTAATGACTCTAGCATTCGAAGCGGTCAAGGGGAAAATCAGGCGGCAGGAGCATAGTACTGACCATACTATCTCCCTAGTGTGCCGTTGGTCATGAATCAGACACCTCTATAGTATCTGCCCCTCATGGCCTGTTACGGGACTGATTTTTTTTTTATTAATGTATACTGTAAACACATTTTTTGCTTCGGAGTTCTAGCAAAACCGGCTTTGCTTTATAATTTTCTTTATTTACTCTATATCAGGTTTCCAACCTTAATCCCCTTAAATAATTAATACAAAGAATTTCGTATTGTCTACTTGGTTTAAGTCAAATTTTGAATATTCAAACGCACGTCTTTGTTTGGTTTTATTGAAATGAAAAATTGCATGTAGCATGTTTTATTTAAATTTAATTTTAATTTATTATTTTCCATCTACTTATATAACAGTAAGATATTACAAAGCAATTCCTCTGAAGAATACTGTTCAGTCATCAGCAAAGAGGAATGCTTATTGCCATGAAGGTGTGATCGTTGATGTAAATAAGAAATAGTAACGGACCAAGAATTGACCCCTGAGGTACTCCTCTGCTAATTCGGGAAGTTCGAGTTTTAGCACTTTCCTCCGAAGGAAAGTAGCTATTGAGGTTGCACTCATGACGGAATTTTTGAAAAATTTCTTCAAATATTTATCTATCCTACATAGTAGGCACCGAAAATGACCCCCGTTAAAATTTATATATATATATATATATATATATATATATATATATATATATATACATATATATATATATACACATATATATACACACACATATATATATATATATATATATATATATATATATATATATATATATATATATATATATGTGTGTGTGTGTGTGTGTGTGTGTGTGTCTGTTGTTTTTTCGTCACGAAACTTGGTATATAGCATTCAATTAGCAAACGATTGAACGAGTTCGTTAACCACCAAAATAGGTCCACCGGAAGGGGGGGTTTACCCCGAACCCAAAACACTAATTTGACCATGTCAGCCGTAATATTGGTTTTATTTCAACGAAACTTGGTATTCGTAGTGGAAATATAGAGAGAAAAGTGATATATAAAAATGAACTAAATCGGTTTATAAGAAGGGGGGGGGGATTACTCCGGACCCACAATACCTATTCGCCACTACCAGCCTTGATTTTTGGTATATTTCGACGAAACTCGGTATTAGTAGTGGTAATCTACAGGTAAATATGTGTTGTAAAAATAAACTAAATCGGTTCATTAGGAGAGGGGGTTTACTCTGGACCCAAATTACTAATATACTCATACCGGTCGTAATTTCTGCTGTATAGTAACGAAACGCGGTATACGTCGTGGGTAACTCATGAGAAAGAAGTGTTGTAAAAATGAGCTGAATCGGTCAATCGGAAAGCGGGGGTTTACTTTGTAATATTTTTCAATAGAAAAGCGCGCCAGACGTAGGTTCACAAAGCCGCCGCAAGGAGCGCTTTCTACCACTTGAGGGACTGTATCCTGTTCCTGCATTAGATCCAAGCCGATAATATGAGGTTTTTTGTATTTATTACGTATTGTAGTAGGTACCATGTGTAAACATAACTCTGGAAGCAAATTAATAATTGATCAGTTACCTATTACAAAATTAAAAGAGAACTATTCATGTTTTTATTTTATTTATGTAGGATATTTTAAGCAAATTGTTCTGGAAAGCAGTCAACACTACCCAAATTCTGAGGAAAGTGCTTAGTTATGCAGCTCCTGCGTGACGGACTTTTTTTTTCGGATTACTATTTACTTCTGCACACAGTTCTCTATTGCTGATATAGGAATTCATGAGGTTAATATTAAACCATGATATGCTTAATAAACACTATTTAGCTGAATTGTCGCAATTAGCTCTAATTTACATATTACGAGTATAATATTATATTTGACATGATTATCTTTGAAACACCCACTCTCCTGAATTAGGGAAATTCGTCCGTAGCCGAGTTCGAAACAAGTCAAATTACTTCTGCATCTATGCTTGACAGTATATTGACATAAACACTATTCCAACTGGGACACCGGGAAACTTAAATTATTAATTTGAACCACGAATATGTTAATTAATATTAAATAATTGAGTTAGAGTTTTGACAAACTTCTACACTTCGATAATTGAAGGATTGTCAGGAATTAACTTTTTCCGCTCCAGAAAGACACATTTTGCTAATATTCTAGCTGTATTTCACATTATTAACGTCTATTTATAGCTGTCACTGCTGTAGCATAACTAACTACACTTCACAGTAGGTGGCTAATTTAGGAGGGAGTGGGGCATAGATTTTTGTTGTTGGTTTTTCTTCGGGGGTGGTGATTTTTAAAATAAGGCAAAAAGGTTTTACATTTTATAACACCAAGATGGTCTTTTCCAAAAATATTTCTTCGTTGCTTATGTATCGTCGATTCCCCACCCCCATACTCCACCTACGATGTAAGTTGGCGTATAGCAAAAGGTAAGTTAGCATAGGTACTTGTTTAAAGACTTTTTCATGAATACTAAGTAATGGGAGCCTCAAAATTCATAATAATTGTAAAGTAAGTGTTGACAAATCACCACAAAAAAGTCTCAGTCTTGTAGTCTAAATCCATTGTAAGCTTGTCCTCAAAGTCTGCATTGGTGACCATCATAATCTGTCGTAGTTTCTTGCTCAGAGCTCTTTACTTTTGTTGCCTTCTTGGAACGTTTGAAGTATTATTTCATTTGGTCTGATTGTTTCAACAATCTGGTTTTTCCTAGGTGTATGAGGTGAACTGTGCTTATAAGGTTGACCTCATGACCCAATCCGGAAGTGCCGACTAGAAACTTGTACGCGCTCTAGCTCAGTGAATAATGGTTCGATTTTGATGAACTTTAGTACAAAATTTAGTATGTTTTTATTTCTTGTTATCATTTAATTGCTTACAGTAGGAGAATGTATTTGACAATAAAACAGGATGAGTAAAATAAGAAAAAAAAAATTATTGTCAGAAATATACCTTTCCAAGACAGAGATACGAAGAGGCCTTGTGAATATTTTCACCTGCCTTTATGCTTTTGGTGTCTTTTTTTCTTTCTTTTTTTTTTAATTGCATTTCTTTGCAGAATAAGTACTATAGTAGGAGAACACAAGGAAATGTGAATCATTTTGATATTTTTCAATGCATTGAATTGTGAAAAAAGTTTCTCTTGCTGTGTATTGTGGGGGTGGTGGACCCTGCCAGGTAGGGCCATAAAAGGTGATATCGAAGGTCGAACCAATGTAATAACTGTTTCTATTTTAATCTTTCCAAATGAGACTACGGTTAAAAACGGAACCACGCTAAGTTAAACTTCCAATGTCGTCTGATTAAACGTGAAAATCCATTTTAAGGCTGTCCTCAGATTCTGCATTGGTAACCGTCATCTGTCGAAGTTTCATCCTCAGAGCTCTTCACTTTTGTTACCTTCTTGGAACGTACAAAGTATTATTTGACTTGTTTGTTGATAAGGGGTAAGTTGACTCCCAACTAGACCCTTTTGAAACATGCCAACTGGCCAAACCGACGCCATTCCTTATAAACAGAACAAAGAAAACAAGGCATAACAAGCACACGAAAAATCTGCTTCGAAGATATAGACAGACATGCTATATCATTGCAAAACGCAACAAACCTGTTCCCATCTTATTTTACTATCATGCCACAACAAAATGTCTCAGAAAATCAAATTTCACTTCATTCTTTGGAAATCAGTTTTTTTCTTCTTGCTTTCCGTAAGCTAACAATAATACATTACAGACATTTTGTAAGAAGAGCAATTCTCTGTACACTACATCAATGGCACGACAGTGGCTCTTAACAGACCATGGAAATATTTAGAAGCAAAATGCCAACGTTGGGGGATCTACATTGGTCCCGATCCGATCCGATCCGATAGCCACCGACTGTCGGAAGAAAAACAAACACATGCATCTCAATTTAGGTGGCTACATTGGTCCCGAACCGACCCGATCCGATCCGATCTGATGCCCTCCGACTCTCGGCCGGTCAAACTTATTTGTTTCTAGACTGATTTCGGACCGAAATGGTGCCAGACCACATATTGTGTTTTACAGCCTCTACATCTTAACCGATTTCAATGCAATTTTTTTTTTTTTTTTTTTTTTAAATGAAAGTTTTTTGTTTCGCTTGTTTATTAAATTACAAGTTTGGAAGTGTTGTGGGAAGATGTTTATAACTATCCAATGTTTATAACCTTCCAATGCTTATAACCTTCTAGCTAATTTTCTTATAAATAATTTTATAATATGAATAATAATGGTTCTTGTACAGGCTAGGTAATTCAATCTATAAAAAAGTCTGTCACGCATAACTAAGCTGCATAACTAAGCACTTTCCTGAGAATTTGGGTACTGTAGATTGCTTTCTAGAACAATTTGCTTAAAATATCCTACATAAATAAAATAAAAACATGAATAGTTCTCTTTTAAATTTGTAATGAGTAACTGATCAATTAATAATTTGCTTCCAGAGTTATGTTTACACATGGTACCTACTACACTACGTAATAAATACAAAAAACCTCATATTATCGTATTTTGATCTAAGACAGGAACAGGATACAGTCACTCTAGTGGTAGAAAGCGCTCCTTGCGGCGGCTTTGTGAACCTACGTCTGACGGGCTTTTCTATTGAAATATATTACAAATTAAACCCCCGCTTTCCGATTGACCGATTCAGCTCATTTCTACAACACTTCTTTCTCATGAGTTACCCACGACGTATACCGCGTTTCGTTACAATACAGCAGAAATTACGACCGGTATGAGTATATTAAGAATTTGGGTCAGGAGTAACCCCCCCCCTTCTAATGAACCGATTTAGTTTATTTTTACAACACCTATTTACCTGTAGATTACCACTACGAATGCCGAGTTTCGTCGAAATATACCAAAAATCACTGCTGGTAGTGGCGAATTGGTATTGTGGGTCCGGAGTAAACCCCCCCTCCTAATGAACCGATTTAGTTTATTTTTACAACAGTTATTTACCTGTGGATTACCACTACGAACGATTACCACTATGAACCGATTTAGTTCATTTTTATATCTCACTTTTCTCTCTATATTACCACTACGAATACCAAGTTTCGTTGAAATATAACAAATATTACGGCTGACATAGTCAAATTAGTGTTTTGGGTTCGGGGTAAACCCCCCCCCCCTTCCGGTGGACCGACTTTGGTGGTTAACGAACTCGTTCAATCGTTTGCTAATTGAATGCTATATACCAAGTTTCGTGACGAAAAAACAAAAACTCTGGCCGCTATCGTGTTAACAGACACACACATATATATATATATATATATATATATATATATATATATGCATATATATATAAATTTTAACGGGGGTCATTTTCGGTGTCTACTAGGTAGGATCGATAAAGATTTGAAGACATTTTTCAAAAATTCCGTCATGAGTCCAACCTCAATAGCTACTTTCCTTCGGAGGAATGTGCTAAAATGGATTGAATATTACTCCAAACCTGAAAATTGATTAGGGTGGTTCTAACTAAATGAGAGTGGACTGTATTTGGATGAAATATATCAAATGGTAATCACTATTTACATGGGTTGAGCTTAATGGTGGGGGTGGATCTGACTTGGTTGGACTCACATACTTAGGTTTAAAATTGTGGTTTGTTGCTAGCCGGCCTTCTCTCCCTCCTCCCTCACCAGGATAGTTTTCGGTAAAAATGCAGTTTCCAGCCCTCCAAACCGATTTCTTTCAAACTTTGCACAATAACGTATTTTGATGCACTAAACACGAATACGATAAAAAAAAACGTCGGATTTAACTAGGAAAGAAGTTATTAAGCACTTAAGTTCACTGTTGTGCAGGTTATGAGAGCTAATGTAAACAACTAAATTTGTCAACATACGCATGCGCGGGTATGGAAAAGTTCGTAATAAGGAAGTTTAGTTGAAATTTACCATAAATTATCGAAATTCATCAGCAGTTATTTATTTACAATCATTTTTTTAAATAATTAAACACTTCACATTTCTTGTTTCGTTCATGAAAAGTATTATATATCAGAAATCCCTTAATAATTAGCTAATGCCTTTATAATTATCGTTCTAATTAGCGCCTATCGAACTTCAATTGTCAACAAGTCAATTGTCAAACAAATATTTTGATGCTAAACAGAAGAACATTTAGATGGATATTTGGCCGAATTTCTCTTCAAACGCGCTCATAAATATGAAGAGCGTTTAAAGGCATTTTTCAGTGCGATTGGGGATTTGTATCCACCGAACATCCAGTCTCAAGAAGAAGAAGAAGAAGAAAAAAGCTAAAAGAGATGTCTTGGAGGATTAGAGGAATGTCTAGGAAGACTTTAAGGGCATACGTGCTATGCGTTTCCGCTCGCTCCGCTCGCTCAAGAAAATAACAAAACCCCAGTCAATCCAACTCGCTAAAATTAATAGAATTCTATTAATTTTAGCGAGTTGGATTGACTGGGGTTTTGTTATTTTCTTGAGCGAGCGGAAACGCATAGCACGTATGCCCTTAAGCGACAGGTGACGACGGGTGAGGATGCCCTTAAAATTAACAATATCTTTGAATAAATGGTTTCTGAACATTTCAAATGAGAGTTCTCTGTTTCCCAATGTTACATATCTGCGCATGCGCGTGTTTACAAATACGCTGATGCCTAGTTTTATAACCTTCCTAACTTTAGTGCTTAATATTATAGTCTATTAATTTTAGCGAGTTGGATTGACTGGGGTTTTGTTATCTTTTTGAGCGAGCGGAGCGTAGCGGAGCGAGCGGAAACGCACAGCACGTATGCCTTAAAGTCGTAATTTATGCCTTAAAGTCATCACAAATTTAGTTGTTTACATTAGCTCTCATAACCTGCACAACAGTGAACTTAAGTGCTTAATAACTTCTTTCCTAGTTAAATCCGACGTTTTTTTTTTATCGTATTCGTGTTTAGTGCATCAAAATACGTTATTGTGCAAAGTTTGAAAGAAATCGGTTTGGAGGGCTGGAAACTGCATTTTTACCTAGTTTTCTTCCCCTACTCACTCATGATGGAACTGAAAGAGCGTAGGAAGGAATAAAATAGTATTTTCTTAAAAGATTGTCTTGAATTTTGATGCACTGCACTTTCTTCTTTTCTTCTCACTAACTTGTTTTTTTTTTCTCTCACCATATGATCTATATAGTCATTTATTGTTCAGCTGGATGTGTGATCCCTAAACAGTTCTCTGATAATAGTTATGAATTAACTGTAACACTAAGATTTATTTTTTCGGGACTGATATACTTCCGGAAGATATTGTTTGAATAAACCATTTATTCAAAGATATTGTTAATTTTAAGGGCATCCTCACCCGTCGTCACCTGTCGCTTAAGGGCATACGTGCTATGCGTTTCCGCTCGCTCAAGAAAATAACAAAACCCCAGTCAATCCAACTCGCTAAAATTAATAGAATTCTATTAATTTTAGCGAGTTGGATTGACTGGGGTTTTGTTATTTTCTTGAGCGAGCGGAGCGAGCGGAAACGCATAGCACGTATGCCCTTAAAGTCTTCCTAGACATTCCTCTAATCCTCCAAGACATCTCTTTTAGCTTTTTTCTTCTTCTTCTTCTTCTTGAGACTGGATGTTCGGTGGATACAAATCCCCAATCGCACTGAAAAATGCCTTTAAACGCTCTTCATATTTATGAGCGCGTTTGAAGAGAAATTCGGCCAAATATCCATCTAAATGTTCTTCTGTTTAGCATCAAAATATTTGTTTGACAATTGACTTGTTGACAATTGAAGTTCGATAGGCGCTAATTAGAACGATAATTATAAAGGCATTAGCTAATTATTAAGGGATTTCTGATATATAATACTTTTCATGAACGAAACAAGAAATGTGAAGTGTTTAATTATTTAAAAAAATGATTGTAAATAAATAACTGCTGATGAATTTCGATAATTTATGGTAAATTTCAACTAAACTTCCTTATTACGAACTTTTCCATACCCGCGCATGCGTATGTTGACAAATTTAGTTGTTTACATTAGCTCTCATAACCTGCACAACAGTGAACTTAAGTGCTTAATAACTTCTTTCCTAGTTAAATCCGACGTTTTTTTTTTATCGTATTCGTGTTTAGTGCATCAAAATACGTTATTGTGCAAAGTTTGAAAGAAATCGGTTTGGAGGGCTGGAAACTGCATTTTTACCTAGTTTTCTTCCCCTACTCACTCATGATGGAACTGAAAGAGCGTAGGAAGGAATAAAATAGTATTTTCTTAAAAGATTGTCTTGAATTTTGATGCACTGCACTTTCTTCTTTTCTTCTCACTAACTTGTTTTTTTTTTCTCTCACCATATGATCTATATAGTCATTTATTGTTCAGCTGGATGTGTGATCCCTAAACAGTTCTCTGATAATAGTTATGAATTAACTGTAACACTAAGATTTATTTTTTCGGGACTGATATACTTCCGGAAGATTGACTGGCCTCTCAACTCCTCCTTCATACCTTCAACAAGGTAATCGAAGGTTTCTAGGCTTATTAGGTGGTATTTATTAAATTAATCACTCATTTTCACTTCACTAAGAGGTCTTGACTGACGAGCTGTTACTAAATCGGTTCGGATCGGGTCGGGACCAATGTAGACAATCACGTCGGCCGCTGTCGGTAAAGCGAAATTGGATTGGATCGGATCGGAAGAAATACCGGTCCAATGTACGCCTTACACATACTGATAACAAGCCCCGCTCTCCTGGCTTTCGGACTAAGGCGCTTAACATTTTCTAAATAAATACCAAAAAAATACGTGAAGAGTTTTGGCACTTTATGTTAGTGAAATTGTTTCTCGAATGAGAAGAGCCTCCATGGATCCCACCTGACAATATTCATTCCCATCCAATTTCTGATGATTGGCCCTCCATTTCCAATTGACTAAATCAACACTGCCTTTTAGAACAATCCACCCAAAAATATCCCTTTGATTTGGTTGATGAACAACGAGAGGTTGAAAATTAATTGCCAATTTCAGTAATTTTGATAGCTTTTATCTTTTAGGAAAAGGATCCAAAATTTAAAATGGTATAGTGGGAATTGATTTATCTACATGGGACAGTAGTTAGCCGAAAATGCAATTTCGAAACTTGAGCACACACTGAAATATTTTCTAGGCTCTTATCTTTGTTCGAGGCTGTGAGACAAGGTTCCAGACCGATCCTAGGCCCACCCAGCCTTTAATAGGTATCTAAAAATGGGTAAATACGGTGACCGGAGCTCAGCCATTGCACGTATTTATGAGCAGTTTCGGTAGGGAGAGGAATATAACCAATGGAATGCATACTAAGTTCCCTATTAAAACGGTTTTCAGCAGAGGCCAAAAATAATTGTTAACTTATATTTAAAAAAAGTTTTTATTAAGCCTTTAAATTTTTTTTTCATTTTGAAAAAGTAAAAGTTATAAATAATTTTTCGAAATTTAAAAAAAAAAAGAAAATTTAAACTGTTATTTTTCAACTTAACAAATAAACGTTTTAAAGTATTTGTTATTAAAATACTTATAGGAAAAATTTTAATGGAATAAATTAAAGCTACTAATGTTTATTTTTAAATATTTGTATCAACACATATATTTCAGTATAGGAACAAAAATAAATTTGTAAACACAGAACATTTAACTTATTTTTATCATATTCAACCCTAAAATTGATGATTAAAATACTTAAAACTTTTATTTCACATTGAAAAAAATAAAAGTATTTAACTTTTCTTATCTTCTTTCTAAAGAAAGGCCACCTCCCCGTAGTGGGAATCGAACCCTGGACCCTTGTCACGGAGTGTTTAGTGCTCACACCTTTCATCCACTGGAACCGAAAACTGCGAAATGCGAAGCAACGAATTCGGGCGAACGGCGTTCGTCGGAATTCGTGCGAATGCCTCTCGCCCATTGCCTCAGTGTTCGTCCGAATTCGCAGTAGACTTGATGGCTCGTACTCACCAACCATGACTTTTCGCACTCGTTCGCAACTATGAATCCCAGCAGAATGGGATCGGTTCGCACTTCGGACAAGTTCGATATGGGCCCAATGGACGCGGTTCATGATGGAGCCTCGTGTTTGGATTGCTCGTGCGTTTTCGGACAAATTCATTTCGCAGCTTTTCGGTTCCAGTGGACGAGAGGCCTAACACTCAAGGCCACCGGGCCTCCCAAAAGTTACTTAGGAACTCCTAAAATTAAGTACATGAAAATAAAAATTAATGTAATACTTTTATTTTTTCGATGTGAAATAAAAATGTTCAGTATTTTAATCCAGGATTTTTGGGTTTCGTTGGCTTACAATACCAGAAGAAAGAAAATACACACTTCTATACCTGTATTGACTACCACTTATTTTACACAAAATCCCAGCCACACAAGAGCCTTTTAAACCCTAAAGTATATATTAAATGATTAAAGATATAATCTAAATTCTGCAAACTTACAGGATATAATATATCCTGTAAGTTTGCAGAATTTACATTATTAATTAATTCAATTTCAATTATAATATTATTATAATTGAAATTGAATTAATTCTTCAAAATAAGTGAAATGATCTTTGTTTAAAAATTGATTATTGGTTATTAACTGACATATATTTGTTGACCAATGTTGGGCAAAACTAAAAACTAAAACTAAAATTAAAACTAAATTCACTTTTTGGAATAAACTAAAACTAAAATTTTACTAATAAATGGATTTTAACTAAACTAAAACTAAAACTAAATCTTTGGGAATTGCCTAAAAACTAAACTAAAAATTTAGTTTAGTTTAGTTTAGTTTTACTAAAATAACATGAATTAATATAAATCATATGTTATTTCGATAATTAAGTAAATTATTAAAACTAATAGAACTTGCTTAAGAATAAAGGTCTATTGATGCTGTAGAGCCCGGCATGGGTAGAGCCCGGGCCTCCACCGGGCCATTGTAACCTAGTATTTTTTTTTTTTTTTTTTTTATTTATTTATTAAAAGTTTCGCAGTTTTTAGCGATATACTCTATAACAATAAACGATGATTACATGATTACAAAATAAATGATGATTACATAAATGATAATAACAGTGATTACAATAAATGATGATTTAACAATAAATGGAGATATGATGATTTGACAATAAATGATGATTACATGATTACAGAATTCATACACATACACACACATATATACATATGCGTATATTACTGCACTATATCCATATTGTTTATATTTACATTATACATACATTACACATTATTATTATCTATAGACTTATAGCGTACATTATTATATCTATATAATTATTTTATTCATTAATATTATTATTATTACATTTATTCCTTATTATTACATATATACTTATATCACACTGCAATTTGTTCATAGCAAACAGTTTAGTTTGTGTCTGTATTGTTTATGTTCAGATTTAGTTAATGCTTGAAATAGATTGGTGTAATATTATTCTCAAAGATAGATATATCTGGTTTTCAGATTACCTGTACAACCTTGTAACCTAGTAGAGACCGTACCACGGTTGGGTCTCTGTCCATGCTATTCCGACAGTTCCGTCCGGGCCGTGGTCGTGTCGTCTATTTGTGCCTCAAAAATTATTTGCTCTTCAGCAATTGCGATTGCACTTGATGAAGAGCAAAGAGAGAAGCTAGAAGAAGAGTGGGCGCGCATCCGACTTGACGTAAGCGTAAGCTGGAAGGAGAATTTGTCAAGCTGTTTAAAAAACGATTGGACGATGAAACTAAATTCTTTGGTTATTTTCGAATGCCCATATTTTAATGTTTTACTTCTTGAAGTAGGGTCTCAAAAAACGGAAGACATCATTACATGAGCGCATTCACCAACTGAGCGATTAGCAGTTCGTCTCAGGCAAGACATTAATAACTAAGTGAACAATTTATTATTACTGATAATTGCAATTGTGTAATTAAACAGTACTGCACAACTGAGATAGGGGGCCGGGCCGGGCCGGAAAAGGCACGGCGTAGTCCATTGAAAATGCTGGTGTGATTGTTTCACCGTGTCCCAGCCGTGGCACGGCCCTGGCTTGGCACGGTCAAGCTTGAATCAACCTTAAGCTAGACTTGGCTTTTGACCTAAGGTGTATTATAAACAGAAGGGAGTTAATATAATCTATATATTACTAATTCAGTCATTGTATATCTACTTTGTACTGTCTACATTCTATTCATATTTTTGTTTGCCAAGAGTTTTTGTCATCCAAGTGTCAAAGTTCGTAGAGGCTTTACTCGAATTGTGCTTCATCCACTTCCCAGATTTCTACCTTTAAAAACTACTATGTCTTTCTTTATTGATGAATTGCTAAGAAAATATAATATGGACGAGTGCAATCCTGTGTCGACCCCAATGATACCTAGCCTTAAACTCGAGAAAAAGTTCTTTCAGGATACCCTTATCAAAATCTTATAGGGTAACTCCTTTACCTATCTATTGGTACAAGACCAGATATTTCTTATTAAGTGAGTTTTTTAATCCAGTACAACACGTTTTATGGACATGATCACAGGATAGCAGCAAAACAAATCCTCCGTTACCTCAAAGGGACCAGAAATCTGAGTCTTAACGATCTAACTCCGAAGAAATGTGAGTACGTTTTCAATAGATAATTGTATTGACTTATTCAGCCTTCCTCAAGCATGGGGATTAAGAATTATCCGCTTCTGTGAAAGTTTGCTACTGTCAGTTTCCTGTGCTTTGTGATGCCTAATCTATCCCATTTCTTCAAAATGTTAACATTTTTTAATACTAAAAAAAGCTGGTCATTTCTATTCAAAGCTTTCCAAATGTCACTAGGAACCGCGCTAAGATGACGCAGTTCCTGCGAGTCGGATTTTTTAACTACTGATGCACTATTTTGATCAATACAGGTCAGGATATCACCAATTCTTTGGAGAATAAGAAACTGTGGCTTTATCTCGTAATTTGCAAACATATGTTCTTTGATAAACTAAATTAGTAAACTAAAAACTAAAACTAAACTAAAATCACAAATTTAGGTCTCTTTTACTAAACTAAACTAATTGCATTACTAAAAACGGAGTCCACATGATTAATAATTATACAAATCTAAAACTAAACTAAAACTAAAACTAAAAATACAACATTAGTTTAGTTTTAGTTCGGGAAAACTAACACTAGTTTAGTTAACTAACGTTAGTTTTGCCCAACACTGTTGTTGACACATAACAAAAATAAACATTAGTAGCTTTAATTAATTCCTTTTAACTTTTTCCAATTATGTTTTTTAAGCTGAAAAATAACCGTAAAAAGAAACTTTTTTAAAAAACCCAATAGGGCTGATGCCTTTTCTTCTTTCGAAAAAAAAACCACCACTCCATAGTGAGATTCTAACCCACGACCCTCGGCACGGAGTGTTAAGACCTCACGGCCACCCGGCCTCCAAAAATTTGAATATGTAATATTAGAATTATTTTATCAATTAATAGTGAATTCATAAAAAAAACAAAAAACAACTCCAATATATACAAAATCGTTGTACTAATCTAACCCAAACTGGTTGCATAACAATATGGAATGCATCGGGCTTGTATGATCACCGTGTGACTAACGAAATAACAGTGATTAACATAGGGACGAGAGATGACAGTACAGTGTATGCATCACTTCCAGTCCTGTGCAGACCGTTCTATCGTCCGTCGTCCCTGTATGATAATTAGGCAAGGCATATGGTGATCATGATGAGTATCGCTGGTGATTTACTCTTGGATCATGCAAAAATTCATATCACATTTAGTACTATTGTTCTCGAACCTCATTGTGTTCATGCGATCCAGTACGATCAACTTTAGCACGAATTCGAGGAACCACGTAAATACCTACACTCACAAACACAAACATATATGTATATATATATATATATATATATATATATATATATAATACCTTAGTATGGGTGGCGAGCTATCCACACATAGGGATGTAATGGCCCCTGAGGAGGTGGCATAAAGGCCACGAAACGTGTAGGGCGTACAAGCAATAAATAGTACAAAGAGAATTGGAGTACTATTCTTTTGACCTTGGCCATATATAAAGAATAAATAATTATATATATATATATATATATATATATATATATATATATATATATATATATACGTATGTATGTGTGTGTGTGTGTGTGAGTGTATGTTTGTATGTATGCATATAGATAAAATAATACAACCACCAAAGATGAAGGAAAGCCTATATAAATCTGAGAAAATTGTTCATTAATCGCTTAAGGCGATCCTCCAGCTTTCCATTGAGCCCTCCACATACCAGGCAACCGTAGTCAAAAAACAGAGAGGATACTAAGTCCCGTCCGCGAACAAAAGAACCAGAAGGGGCGTGGCCGGAGGGGAGCTAGGCCTGTCTCACATGGGCCATGTGCAACGCGTTCGCACTACCTGGTGCTTCCGTTTGTGGACGGACTATAGAAGCTGACGTGTAGGAGGAGGGAGGAGGTGTCGTGAACGGTTAAATAGTTTATGGAGCATCGGGTGATTAGGAATAACTGATTTTTCCAGGATAGGATTTGGACGAAAAGAACGTCAAGGAGACATATTGAGTAGCACTGGAGTCAATGATATTTACATGTTTGTACGTAAACGTACATGCAAGTACATAAGCAAACCTACTTTTCCTTACACACACACACACACACACACACACACATATATATATATATATATATATATATATATATATATATAGTCTTAGTAAGTCGGAGAATGAGAAGTTAATTTTGTGAGTTTGTTCCAGTTTGAATAATGACAAACCTTATTTATTCCATGAAGCAGAACTTTTATCCGCCATTCAATTTCCTACATGCAAGATGTATTTGAGATCATGCAAATTGTCAGAAAGCAACCAATTTGTCACGAACATTACTTGAAAGTGTTGCGTGTTGACTTCTAAATGCTGTGAAACATCTATAATAGGTTTAATTACTTGAAACAAACCATGGTATCATAATTATATTGCGATCATATGTTCCCCGTTTCCCTGAGTAAAGAATAGCTATTAAAAGAAAAATGAGATTCGCGTAACATGAGACGATGGCACTGATGGACAGATACAGCAGAGGTATATGATTTTCGACAAAATGTCTCTCTAGGTAGATAGTTTAGTAAAACTACAAGATGAAATCTTCGAACGTTTGCATAAATAAAAATACAGGGATCTGATTTCTCAACATTTATTTATCAAAATTATCTAAATTTTGGACAAATCAGGGTTCAGTATCCACATCGAGTCGACATCCCAAAAAAAAAAAGAAAAATCCTTAAGAAATTTGTGAGGATTTCTGATTTAGTTCCCGAGCTTCAAACGCATAGCAATTGTGTCAGTAACATAAATGCTACTGGTTTCGTAGATTATATAACATTAGCACTTATGTTAATTGCGTAATTGCTATGCGTTTCTACTCGTTAAGCTCGCTCAAGGTTATATCGAAACTCTAGCTTCATTTCTCTGAACGAGACCCACTTCTCGAGATCGGTGCAATTAGTACGTAAGTACCAAAACGTGTTTAGTTAGGGCGTGATTTTCCATCACATTTAGAGCGAGTGTTGGTTTATGACAAAGAGTGGCGGAATACTATCATATTTTAGATATAATTAAAAAAAAAATCATTTGACAACTCGAAATACTCGAAGCCTTCGATAAATCGTCCCAACATATCGAGATCGAACCTCCCTTCCCCCTACCCATGGGTGAAGCCTGAAGTTACCCCTTCGAAAGAGAGCATTAGACTGTCACGCAACGCTCTTCTCGATAGACAATCTAAAGCATAAATATTTCAGGTAGCTATCTATCTGGCAGTGATTTAATATTTACCAAACACGGAAGGGAGGTTCAGCTCCATCGGAACTAGTCATGTATTATAATACAGGCTCGATACAATCGGTCCCTTAACGGGCCACAAGGGTCCAGATGTGCAGATACTGTACAGGTAACAATAGGGAGATAGTGTGGTCAGTTCTATGCTCTGTCCGCTTCAGTGTCTCGATTGTAGGTAACCATTAATAAATAAATCAAAGACTGGGGGGTTCTAAGGCCGGTTTGGAACCCAAATATTTAATTTGTATAGCATCTTCCGGTAATAAACAATTCCACCGTCAATATACAACATATTCTTCCAAAATATAGCTCCATCAGAAGCTTTCAACTTAAACCTAGTTTTCTTTAGTAATTTAAAAAATGTAAGCAAACCAAATGACAAGATAGCTACATGATTTCATATTAATTTTTGCTTTAAATAAGGTATGATCAAAATTAACGCTATTTTTGTGCAGCTTATTATTGCACGGACTTTTGAGTTACCCAGGAAACACCATACCTGGAGGTAACCGTGCTTGTTTCCGCTAAAAAAGTAAAAAAAAAAAAAAAAAAAAAAAAAAAAAACTTGAAGTTTTAAGCACTTATCTCTTCGATTGACATCGCTCCACCGAACATTACAACAGAACCTTTTTTGTTTGAGAATTTAGTAACCTTTCGAATAGCCGCTTCCACTTCCTACGATTTCCCAACCGTTTTCGAGATATTTTAGAAAATATACTGAGATCCAAAAACTTTGTATCACCATTTATACAATTTTTTTTCATATACTTATTTTCTTTAATATATATATATATATATATATATATATATATATATATATATATATATATATATATATATATATATGTATAAATTTGAATTACTCAATTTTCGTGATTTCAACTTCTGTAACATGATTAGTCAGAATTCATTGGTCCTAATATTTTACTGACAATTTACCTGTCGCAGTGCCCATGACCTTCCGCGGTTGAATGCACCCTTAATTCCAATTACCTGTCGCTTTTCAGAATATATATATATATATATATATATATATGATACGAAAATGTTGTTTATTTTAATAATAAAAATAAAGTAAACAATATAGGTATGCGCGATATTAAATAAATGTGTAAATAAAGGATGAAATAAATGTTTTATTAAAAATGAAAAGCAGAACAGAAGCTCCATCTCCTTTATTTCCTGGCTATATTTACTGGAGCATGGCGAGGCTTCGCCAGTATTTAATAAAATATCTTCTAAATATTAAAATGTTCCTGTAATAATACATTTTTTGAATTCGTTTTTTCAATTTTTGGGCAATAGCTTGAAACTCTGGAATTACAGTAATTTCCATGACCAATGGTCAATTTGAACCTTTTTATGGCAACTCACCCTTTTAGCTAATTTATTTATTGATAATGCTCCGCATATAAAGCGAAAAGCATTCAATACCTTGTAGTAAGCTGATGTAGGCGCTGCATTAAGCGATTCCACTTCAGAATATTAGCACAGACAATTTGGTAAGTACAGTGAAACCTCTCTATAGCGGACACCTCTGGGAGAACCAAAGTTTTCCACTATAGAGAGGTGTCCGCTATACAGAGGGGTTGGTCGAGATGGATACGTACCGAATTTATACATTTAATTCATGTTTTAATTAACCATTTAATAATTATCCATAACAAGTTTTTTTAAAGTATATAGAAAGAAGTTCAATAAGTATAAACATAAAAAATGTTTTTATTCTAAAAAGTTTAAAGCATAAAGAAGTTCTTAGTTCTCGGACAAAATTTTTGTCACAATTTTCCGTCCATTTCTTCTTTCTTTTTCAATATTTCTTCTGCTTGTGTTTTCCCTATCTTAAAAAACTCGTCAACTTTACGCACACCACATTTTTCGCGATTGAAAAATGTTATCACGACAATTTTTTCTTTAAGTGTCAGAGATTTCCAAGTAGATATATTGAAGAGAAAGCACAATATTTACCCAACAAGAACTAAAAAGAAAAACTTATAAGTGAAGAGAGTGAAGTTCGGCGGAAGGAATGTGAACCGAACAGACTTACGGAATATTCCCGGAACCGTGATACCGCGTAGGCAAAACAATAGTAATCTACCAGCGGGAAAATCATATGCTTCTGCTGAAAAGGAAGATATATCTTAGTTTGTTATTGTTAACGCAATTTTCTGGAAACCTACACCGATGGGAATGCTTCTATAAATAACATTAGTTGTAATTTTCCGTAGTAAGGAGGTAAAAAATCAGGTTTTTCTGTCCGTGTCCTTTGTACAGAGGTGTCCGCAATATAGAGGTTTATTTTACCAATAGAAAAATTCGGGACTGTGAGAAAATGTCCGTTAATAGAGGTGTCCGCTGTAGGGAGGTGTCCGTTAAGGGAGGTTTCACTGTATTGAGGTATGAATAGTTAAGAAATCAACAATTACATAAATGACTAGAAAATAAATTAAAAAATAAATTTTAAGTTAATAAGTTAAGTTAATTTTTAGCTAATTAACAGCATTCCTTTCTGAAGCGGTATTGTCATTTTTATAGTCTGTCATCGTTCACAGCGGTCTATGCCTCTTACAGTCATAGTCGCACTTAAAATAAGTTAGGTATTTTTTATATTATCCCTACCCATCAGACTATACACAATACCACCTACGCCGATTATACAGCCATATTTTACTCTTCCCCTTATCCCTCTACCCCCCAACAATTGCAGGAGCACCTTGTCTGTCGAGAAGTGGTGCGACTTGAGGAAAATGAAAGTGAACCCAGAAAAGTGCTTTCATGTTACATGCGCTCTTAAAAGGAGCGCCTGCCCTTCTGTATTCATTTACAGCAGTCAACTTCCAGCACCGAATGTGATGCGTTACCTGCGACTTTTACTAGACAGCAGACTCACATGTAATCCACACACACACGACTGAAAAGACAAGAGCTAAACTGGAGATATGGACTCCTACGACGACTACTCGGCCCTACCTCAAAGCTTACGACACAAAACAAACTCACTATTTACAAAACTATAATCAGACCTATCTGGACTTACGGGGAACAGCAAAACAGTCAAACATACAACGAATAAAAACATTCCAATCCAAAGTCCTTCGTAGAATAGTCAACGCTCCCTTTTATGTCTCCAACAAAACCCTACACAACGACCTTAATATTCCCTTCGTAAACGATCTCGCCAAATACCGATTCCTAACCTTTCATTCCAAGTTGTCATCCCACCCAAATCCTAGAGGTCAATCCCTTTCCACTCAGACCAATCATAAAGATCTTCTCAGGCGGCTTAAGAGACTTGGGCCCCGTGATGAGCTATCCTAACAGCGGTTAAAAACACCAAAAATAAAATGTTAAGATATAATAGGAAGTGTTGATAATGTTTGGCTCCTTCCATATACTGTTTTACACTATGTATACGTAGGCCAGCGCTATTAATTATTGTACTTATAAATTGTACAGATTTTACATAAACATGAATTAAGAAAAAAAAATGTTATATGACTACCAAAATAACCACTAGAAATAATTTAAACGGTAAAACAACGTTTACCATATATATATATATATATATATATATATATATATATATATATATATATATATATATTTATATATATGTATATAGAGGAATACAATAATTCTAGTTAGGTAAGGGAAGAAGCCGATTTGTGAATGCCATAGCGATGGGGATATTGAATATTGGAAAGGACAGGAGATAGAAATAAAAAAAAAAAGACCTTCTCGTGTGAGTATTGGATTATCCGATCCTGGTAGATATCCTGGAGTTGTGGGCTGGCCGAGGATACAAAAGGCCGGCCAATACTTGGCCTCTATATAAGTGAGGGAATGCTTGATATTCGACTGCCAAAGGCCGGCCTATCCCTCCCTCCCCCCTTCACGGAATTCCATGGGGGTGCGGCCTCTGGGACAGAAGGGGACGCGCACACCCCTCAAATATTTGTTTGGTTCCAGCCGAATTATTTGGTGCCCGCCGGTTGAATCTATCTGCCTTTTTTTTTTTTTTTCTTTTTTTTTTCTTATTTTTGACCATTTCGCTATTTCCCGTCTATTGGAACTTTCATACAACCCCGAGATGATGATTTCGGACAACGGTTTGCATATACAATGAAATACACAATCCATTGTCTATTGCGTTATATAGGAATAAAATTACATCCTAATTTTTTAATGGGATAACGAATATCGACCTCAACATAGAGCTAGGTAATTTAAAAATAAAAAATGTTAACATTGCGAGCGACCAACTGCTAACATAGACTTTGATCTGAGAAGTCTGGCTTGCACATCTTCTATCATAGACCTAGCAGCCAGTCACCAGATGCAGGCCACTAAGGTAGAACTGGCACGGGGGACTCTACTCGACCTTGGCTACGTCCGTCTCCGCCGGCCGTCGGGCTTTGTCTCTGCCTTCGATGCTACCAATGGACGGACCAAGAGACATGAATGACCCAATAGTGGTTGAATTGCCGTAAAACATTAAAAAAAAAAAAAATCTTGCGTGGATAAAGCATTTTCCTGAAGACCACCTCTTTCTAGGCCAACATTCTGAGGCAATTTGAGGGTTGACATTTTACAAAACTGACTTTTAAGGTTTAGTACATTACATAAATGAAACGACGTACAGCTTTCGGATGTGTGAGAAACAGATACTAACCCGCCTAAATAAATGCGGGAAAATTAAATTGTACCAAAAGTGAAATGTAGATAGTTTGTTTAGAACTACCAAAAATCATAATGAACCGGAAGAATTATGCTAAAAAACGCTTCAAGTGCGCATATGAACATGCTCAAACTTCAAAACATCAAAAGTTGATATCGTGTTTTTTATTAGTGTTTAAAATGGATTTTACGAAGACATAAATGAACCGAACGATTTCCGGAAGAACAACCTTTAGCTGATGTAATAAACATATTTTCCAGCACTTGAAGAGCTGACATTTTTGAACAATTTCATGATTGCCGTGATGACTTTTCTTCTCAAATCCTCTTTGCTAGAGCATTGCTAAAATATGTCGATTCATATAAAGCTAGACTAGAACCGGGTGAAGTCGATAACTTTAAGACCCGAAAAATGGTTTGGATTTGGTCCTTATGGGACCACGAAAATCCTTTACTTGTATTGAAAGGAGATCGTTGACCGTAAGAAATGCAAAAGTAGAATTTTTTTAAGAAAATGAGGTTTGTTTTCTGGCGACTTTTCGGGTACAAGTAAGTAGGTAAGTTAATACTAATAATTGACTACTAATTTATATACAAAAGAAATGACAAAAAGTCAAAAACGTTATACAAGGAACTAGGTTAAAGATGCTTTTTTTTAAGTGTGTGTTGTGGCTACAGCTATAAAACCCACGTTTTAAACTCTAGCCAGAGTTGGGCAAACGTTAGCGCGCGCTAAAAGCTGATACCTCTCCGCTAATTTAGCGAAACTGTAGAAAGCCAGCGCTAATAATTAGCGGTTAGCGGCGGCAGTGCGCTAACCGCTAATCTATTTATGAAATATCGTAATTGCTAATAGCTTAAGCTATAGTTACAACATTTTGTACAGTTACAAAATGTTGTAACTATAGCTTAAGCTATTAGCAATTACGATATTTCATAAATAGATTAGCGGTTAGCGCACTGCCGCCGCTAACCGCTAATTATTAGCGCTGGCTTTCTACAGTTTCGCTAAATTAGCGGAGAGGTATCAGCTTTTAGCGTGCGCTAACGTTTGCCCAACTCTGGCTCTAGCTATAACACATATTTGTAAATTGTATCATTTATCCTTGTCCATGTATAATGTTTTTCCTTTTATGTCTTCTGTATATAAATTAGTATAAACCCTGTCCTCCTTGTTCTACAGCCCTGATGAAGGCTGGGATTTCAACCCGAAACGTCGGAAAAAATGAAACACATTTTCTCATAAAAAATGTAGATTTATTAACATACTACGACCGAACACTGACAACTACCTTATTTTTCTTTTTTTATTATTATAATATGTCTTTTTTTTTTTATTACAAAATGAGCAAACATTAAAACGAAATGAAATGATAAAAGCTTTAGAAAAAAAAAAACGTGAAATTATTGTTGGTTTGAATTGGTGATTAGAGCTCTGTGAGTAAGTAGACGCGAACGGCCCTTATAACTGCTACAATTTAGGCTCCTTAAAGCGAGTATCCCCACCCACCCACTCCTCCCCTTTCTACCCCTCCCCCTGGACTGAAGTACTCTCGACATAAAGAGAGAGAGAGAGAGTTTTCCTACAATCTTTTTATTATTCCGTCAGCTCTGCTCCCTTTATAATGAGATTAAAGGGTATTTCGGAGCTCTTGAGTGTCGGCCATAATGAACCCTAAGAATTTCCAATAACTTTACACGCTCAAATAAAATTAAAATCGTTTTAATATAGTAGTCCATCTTTTAAACAAGATATTAAAAGTGTATAACACTCAAAGACTTATTTAGCATTTAATTAACCTTTTATGGCACAAGTAATCAATCACCTTTTAATCAAACGCAATTTTGGATTAACATCGAACATCTGGACAAATTTTCAATTAAAACCATCGTTTCTGAATACTCACAGTCTTACAGATATTTACGTTCCTCAATCAAGAAAACTTAGAAAAACTGCAGCTGCAAGTTTATTAACTCACTCATGTAAACGCAATAATTATATTCAAATGAGTTTCACCCCAAAACAACGTTAAGTTTAACGGATGCTAGTTCACTTTTTAAATCATACAAAGTATTTTTTTTTAATAAATACATTTTTTTTTTAATATTCATGAATGTATATAAATAACGCATTCTAAGGGAAGGTATACTACACTAATCGTATGTCACCTCATTTCATTTTTGTTTATATAGAAAAATTCACAGGCTCTGGTAATGAATAATATATAATTATTCATTACCAGAGCCTGTCAAGATTTGGCAATATGGCATTTATTTTGGTATACAATTCAAAGAAATAAAAGACAAAACTCAAATTTTGCGAAAAAAGGTACTGAATATATATATTACACTAATGTTAACAAACTACTTACAATTGCCTGAGCATTGTCAAAAAACTAAAATAAAAATGTTTCTAATGAAATTTTCGATATATTGATCTCAGACGGAGAAATCTGTGCTTTAAATTCGAACATGTTGGTTTCGTTCCTTTGAACGGTTTTTACTGTTTTCCTCAATCTTTAAAATGAATATTTCATTAAAACAAAGCAAGTAAATTAAAAACGTGTTTGTATTAGATTTCGTCCAATTACTTCCAAAATGAGCAGATTCCACTTAGTAGTTTTTCTCTTTTCCTCAGTTTTTAACTGTTTTTTTTTTGTTTTTTTTTTTATAATTCTATTAAACAGTAAAATTATATTTCATTAAAACAACTTAAGTAAATGAGAAAGAAATTTGTAACAGAGTTTTATTTAAGAATGAGCGAGAAGGCGCACAGTGGGGCATTGTATACCGCGTAAAGCTGCTTTTCCGTTACTGTTTTCACAAAATATTAAAAACCAAATAATAACCTTTTCTAATCCAAGCCTTGAAAACGGCACTAGGGATAAGAAGGGAAAAGGGATAAGGGAGGAAACCAGCTAGGATGACGTAGTTCCTACGAGTTCTACAAATGGAAAATAATGTTGTGCTCTGGGTCAAGATTTTACTTTAGGTAGGAGTTTTAGAAGGCAATTAGGATCTTATTTACAAAATATTTATAATTTATTTATTTCATTTAAAATTACATGCTTTTGAGAAAGTTTATATAAGTACACATATATATATATATATATATATATATATATATATAAGATAAATTTACATCTAATACATTTATTTCTATTTCAATTATAATGGCGGAGGTCGGCCAGTAGCTAGTGACGGGGCAACATCGTGTCTCGTACACTCTCTGTGTCCTTTACTAAATTCACTGGGTTAAACTAGTTTTAACTCCGTGAAAAGTGACCTATTGTTGGATAGGTAATCAAAGTGCGCGTGTGCGAAGTTTAAGACCCAAAAACGTGACATAAGTGGAGAAAATAGTGATTTTTTTCAAATTAGTGTCTTAGTGTTTTCTCCATTACTGCAAGCCCTGTTCGGTGGTGGGGGTATACCTGGTACTGGAAGGCGCCTGTCCCTTGCTCCAGAGGCAATAAACAAGACACCCCTGGCTACCGGCAATGACAACAGCTACCTGACACTCACCGAGAAGCCTTTTAAACAAAAGCAAAAGTGAAAGCTTGTTGCAGTGGATAATATCTTGGCAATTCAGTTCATATACTTATGATGGAATCCAACCGGAATTCTAAAACGTACAATGAGGAACAAAAGAGGCGAGCTGAAGGTAGATACCGGCACGAAGTACCTAATAATTTATGCGATTCTAGTACATATGTTCCGCGATACCTATCAGTGAAAATGGCAGACGAATGTAAATCCTTCAATATGGTAAGCCCGTTTATAATACAAAATGGCTGAGCAAGTTCTCAAAAAACATTAATGTGAAAAAAGTCAGAAAAACGGGAACTCTACTGTTAGATATAGAACAAAGTGACATATCACGAAAACTATTGGAAGCAAAAACCTTCTTTGAACAGCCTATAAGTGTAAAACCTCACGAACGATTTAATAGCTCAAGAGGTGTCTTTTACTGTCGAGACATTGCTGACCTCCAAGATTTCGACATCCTAGCAGAGATAGCGTATCAAGGAGTAACTCATATAAGAAGACTACCTTGCAGAGGACTCAAGAACTCTCCACTATTTGTGTGTACCTTGAACACTCCCTCACTTCCGGAGAAACTGTACATAGGATACCTGGCAGTGTCGTTAAGGCCATATATCCCGCAACCATTAGTGTGCTACCGATGCTACTTGCTTAATCACCACGCCAAGAACTGCGAGAAAGAAGAACGGTGTAGAAAATGCAGCGGAAAGAAGCACGACGGAGAATGCAGGGAAACCAAATGTACCTTATGCCAGGGCCCTCATTTCTTCAAAAAATGCGACATTTTTTTGAAAGAAAAAGAAATATTAAAAGAAATGGTCCTGAATAAAATAAGTTACAGGGAGGCAAAAATGACATCAAAGACAGCCCGGGTAAACACTTATGCGCACAAAACAAATGGAACAGGTGAACTATTTCACCAAATCCTTGAGGTGATAAAAACTATAGAATCTAGATTATCGTTAATAGAACGTGATCACACAACAGGGAAAAATGTGGCTTACAACAATGAGAAATCAGAACAGAAAGACACTTGCTTAGAAACATTAAAATATCAGTCAACTTCAAGTAAAAGTTCCAGCATCAATGAAGAAAAAACACCAAGTAAACTTCATTCTCCTTCGAAAGACATCTGCACCATACCGCAAAGAAAAAACGCAGGCATTTGTGGACGAGAAGAGGTGGTAATATCAGAAAATCCTCCACTAAAGGGAATCAAAGGGGCTAGAACGAGTACAACAAAGAAGAAACGTGAGGTATGAATATTTTTGCAATTTTAATGATTACTTGTATTCAATGAATAAACAAAATAATCTATGTCTGTCCTTCAATGGAATATAAACGGCCTTAAAAAGCATGTTGACGATTTAAAGTGCCTAATGCATAAAAATCTTTACGACATCATTGCAATTCAAGAATCACATCTAGCCCCAGGTAAAAGTGTCAGCATACTTGGTTATAAATTGTATAGAAAAGATTATTGTTTGGGAGGGAGAGCTTGTGGTGGGGTTGCTATTCTTGCTAGGGATACCATTCATAGTGAACCTATCAGCTTGTTCACAACATTGCAGGCAGTTGCTGTTTCGATACATAATCCAAATCGACTGACTGTCTGCTCTCTCTACCTTCCACCGAGTGAACCAATTAACAAACACGCTTTAGAAGACTTACTGACTCAACTTCCACCACCTATATTGTTAATGGCCGATGCAAACGCGCAAAGTGTTATGTGGAACTCCATAAGAACAAATAACAGAGGACAACATTTAGAACAAGCCTTCGAAAACTTTGACTTAATAGCGCTGAATACCGACTTACCCACGCACTTATGTTCAAGAACTGGGACACTGACAAACATAGACATCTCTTTATGCTCATCGTCTGTATACACACAGTACAACTGGGAGGTGATCAACGACACATACACAAGTGACCACTTTCCCATTTCCATAACAAATAAAACCAATCCGGCGCCTTTTAATAGTCCAGGCAAATACAACCACAAGAAAGCAAACTGGGATATGTATCAGACCTACATAACTGACACATTGACGAGACAGGAAGTAAATAACATAGAAGAACTTAATTCAATAATATTACAAGCCGCCGACTATAGTATCCCTAAAACCGCAAATACATACACAAAAGTACCGGTTCCTTGGTGGAATGAAGACTGTAGAGAAGCAATCGCAAATAGGAGAAAGGCTCTTCGTTTGTTCCAAAGGCAACCGACTGACGAAAATCTTCAAAATTACAAACGGACGAAGGCTAAGGCCCAATGGGTAATCAAAAGTAGCAAAAAGCAGTGTTGGACAGAATTCGTCACATCAATCAACAGACATACCACTCCGCAACATATATGGGACAACATAAATAAAATAAAACATAAAAAGTACAAACGACCAATAACAGGACTCATGAATCACGACACACTAATTACAGACCCCTTTGATATCAGTAATCTTTTAGGAACTCATTACGCAAAAATCTCAAGCTCAACAAATTATACCAATGAATTCCTTGAATACAAATTATTAAATGAAAATATCGAAATACCAATACTAACAGACTATATACATCCTCTTAACGACCCAATCACATTGAAAGAACTGAAACATACTCTAAACATAACAAAACGTAACTCTTCACCTGGACCAGACTTGATATCATATCAAATGTTGAAACACTTACCGCCAATGGGTCTTGACCGCCTCCTTAAGATGTACAATGAAATATACAAAAATGGTCCGTACCCTCAATCTTGGAATCAATCCATAATTATACCCTTGCTAAAACCAGGAAAGGATGAAAAACTAGCAGCAAACTACAGACCAGTGTCGCTCACAAGTTGCCAGAGCAGAATTCTGGAGAGAATAGTAAATAAAAGGCTCCTCTGGTATCTCGAAAAACAGTCCCTGCTATCAAGATATCAGTGTGCCTTTAGACCTAGGCACAGCACAATGGATCACATTTCCAAACTAGAAAACGACATATTAAACGCCTTTATAACAAAACAGTCGGTTTTAGCAATATCTCTAGACATTGAGAAAGCGTATGACACGGTCTGGAGAAGATTAATAATATCCCAACTACATACTTGGGGGATTCAAGGGTATATTATGGGTTATATTGTTAACTATTTATCAAACAGACGTTTCCGAGTGAGAATCGGCACCATGCTATCAGATGAATTCCTTCAGGAGAAAGGAGTGCCACAAGGAGGAGTTTTGAGTACTACACTCTTCAATGTTGCCATTAACTCACTTAGTTCTTGCATCCCAAGTACAATACATTGTTGCCAGTATGCTGATGACTTACTCATATATAGTTCATTTAGAGATGTACAGACTGCACAAGACAGACTACAAGACACAATAAACAACTTGGAAAACTGGTGTTCAATTACAGGTTTCAAATTCTCCGAAGAAAAATCGAAGTGTATTTTATTCACAAAAAAGAGAAGAATGAGGATCCCCAACATCCAGTTGAAAAACTCTATTTTACCGGTAACAGACACAGTTAAATTTCTTGGGCTAATATTTGACTCAAAACTAACATGGCTTCCCCATTTGAAAGAACTCTCTATTAAGTGCAAGAAATCCTTGAACATACTAAAGATTTTGAGTAATACGAAGTGGGGTGCTGACAGATGGTCTATGCTTACAGTGTACAGAGCTTACACCAGGTCACTTCTGGACTACGGCTGTATAGCATATTCATCTGCCAGTGCGAGCGCCCTCAAAATGTTGGACTCAATACACTCGACAGGAATCCGACTAGCTACAGGCGCATTTAAATCCAGTCCATGCAACAGCCTGTATGTTGAGGCAGGCGAGCCACCATTGCAACACAGGCGTCAGATATTATGCTTAAAATACTTTGCTAAAATCAGATACCTACACAATAAATGCACACAGTCACTCATCGAAAACCAATATCAAAACACTTACAATCGAAGACGCGCAAGACAAAAACCATTAAACATAAGAATACAAGAAAACACACAAAACACCGGTTTATTATCACAAACCTACACACTCCAACAACTTACATTTCCACCATGGAGGGTTAAGAACTTAGAAATAAACACTAAATTATCAAAATTTAAGAAAGATGACCCTATCTCTATCCATTTTTACCAAAATGAATATAATAAATTAACATCTTCAAATCCAGATGCTCTCCTTATTTTCACGGATGGGTCAAAAACACTAGAAGGCACTGGATCTGCAGCAGTTATTCATTCAAACTCTTTTCAATTAAGAATTGCTGATAACTCTAGCATTTTCACTGCCGAATTACATGCCATCTTACTGGCTCTTCAAAATGTAATCATTCTTCCAAACCAAAAGATCCTAATTTTTTCGGATTCACTAAGTTCTTTGCTCTCCCTAAGTAACATGTATGAAACACATCCAATAATCACACAAATTTTTGAACAAGTACACCGACTACAAAGTCATAATGTACACATTGAAATGGTGTGGCTACCTGGACACACAAACTTCCCAGGAAACACTGACGCCGACAAAGAAGCAAAAATTGCAGCAAAAAGGTTAGGAACTGACGAAGACCGAATGACGTTACAAGACACTTACCTGCAGATTACAACACATATTATAAACAAATGGCAAAATACATGGACGTACACTACAGACAATAAATTACGTGAGATAAAAGAGTGCGTAGGTGCCTGGCCGTCAAGAAATCGATACACAAGAAGAGAAGAAGTTGTAGTTACCAGGCTCAGAATAGGCCATTCACACTTGACTCATTCTCATCTAATGACTCGACAAGACGAACCACTCTGCAGAATCTGTAATGTGAGACTGACAGTAAAACACATACTGACAGACTGCAGAGAACGGGACTACTTAGACTTACCACACGACATGCGAGAGATATTAACTGAAGGTAGCCCACATATAGACACCATTATTCAGCATTTAAAAACCAAAAACATTTATAATGAAATATAAAGATGAAGTATTATTGAATACAATTATTCATTATCATTGCAAGGTATCATGAACCTCTACCAGCCAGATGAACTAAAAGTGCTCACATAAAGAACATATATTAAACCTCAATGTGAAATATAAGTATGTTTAAGCTAAAAAAATTGTAGTAGTATTATTAGTAGTAGTATTAGTATTATTAGTTATTAATATTTTAGTGTTAATATTTTAATTATTAATATTATTAATAGTATTAGTAGCATATTATGTAATATATATCCAAATTGTAATTAATATCATGTGGTATTGTAGGTTAATAATTGTATTCTTAAGAATATTATCATTAGATATTAGAATTTAGTATAGGACAATGTGCCTATAATAAAATGTAACAATATAACGAGCAAGTCGCTACTTTGCGGGCTCGTAAATACAATGAATAAATAAATAAATAAACAATTATAATGGCTGTTTTATTCTCTGTATGTTTTTATTTTATTTTACAATATAATTTTTTTTTTTTAAAGAATTATATTTCTCTGGTTATAAAGATGACAAAATAAACCATTTACAAAAATACATTAAAAATTCTTCAGCTGATAAAATGTATTTATTAAAACATAAAACAACAAGTATGTATAGTCTCCCTGTGGTCTAGTGGCTAACGCATTAGCTTCTCATGCGGGAGACGGGGGTCCCACCTGTAGCAGGCATTTTTCTTATCTAATTTTTACACAATTATTCCGACTACAAACAAAGAAGAGACATATCACTATGTTTTGGTTACCTGGACATGAAGGGATTTCACAGAGCACTACAGTAGACTTACTAGCGAAAACTGCAACTCAAAGACCTACACCTGACCTGAACAAAATGACAGCAACTGACCTACGCAAACTAGCTGAAAATAAGACAGTAAACGACTGGCAGACAGAATTGACTAATTCTCAAAGCAAACTGCGGGAAATAAAAAATACAATAAGACCCTGGTCAAGAGAAAACCTAACAAGACGAGACCAAGTTATTATTAAGAGACTTCGCCTAGGACACAGTTTACTAACGCACTCCTATCTAATGCACCGACAAGACAGACCTGTATGCACATGTTGTAACAAGACATTAACAGTTAAACACATACTTACTGACTGCAGATTACGAGACAACCTAACAATTCCTCACGACTTACACGACTAACTAGCCGAAAATAGTCCACATATTAACAACATACTAACTCACTTAAGGATAATTAACCTATATTCAAAAATCTAGCCCTATCTCCAATTTACCTCCTAAAGTTAATTTAAAATAATGAACGAAATAGCCTTTAGAAAACTATTTACATTTTTAAAACAATAATTTTATTTTTTTATTTTTTTTATTTTATTTTTTTTTTATTATTTTTTTTTTTTAAATTACTGATTGGCAAATTTTGCTTGTAATAGCCTCCCTCCTCTGAGGAGTCTACACTTCCCTGGGAGGCCATCCCGAACGGGAAGCGAATTAAGTAAATTAACATACATTTAAAAATTAAGCCCTATCTCCAATATAATCTTACCTCTTCTACCCCCTTTTTTTTTAATTTATTTTTATTTTATTTTATTTTTTTATTTTTTTTTATTTTAATTTTTTTTTTCACACTCTATTTAATATCTATTATATTACCGTATTGTTATTGTGAAATATATTATATAAAAAATGTTATTGTTATTATTAATTAGCTCACTAATATACTAGCTGTACTATAAAATGTACTGACTTGTTATATACACAATGTGCAAATAGTATTTTGTAATATCTTGATGTACTGTTAAAGAGCAAGTCGCCAAAAGTTGCGATACTCTTAATAAATAAATATCAAATCAAATCTTATCTCAGGGCCAGTTTTCGGTGCGCCGTAATAAAATATATATATATATATATATATATATATATATATATATATATATATATATATATATATATGTATGTATATATATTAATGCATTTCGTTCTTTTAGGCTTTGGGTCGGGAAAAAGTAGTACTTCCTTGTGTCACACCACTTTATTTTTTAATATTTTTTTTTCCTGCCCTACATGTTTCGTGCTTAATTCATTCGCACCTCATCAGGGGCACTTCTTGCTAAGAAGTCCTCTCGTCTCCTCATGTACCTTCTACGGAGGCAGGGGTAATACTATTATTACCCCTGCCTCCGTAGAAGGTACATGAGGAGACGAGAGGACTTCTTAGCAAGAAGTGCCCCTGATGAGGTGCGAATGAATTAAGCAGAAAACATGTAGGGCAGGAAAAAAAAATAAAATAAAGTGGTGTGACACAAGGAAGTACTACTTTTTCCCGACCCTAAGCCTAAAAGAACGAAACGCATTAAGAAATATTTTGGGTCATCCACAAGAATAATAATATATATATATATATATATATATATATATACATAAAATCGGTCGCGAAACACGCTACAAGGCCCAGAGGGGTAGATACCTTACAGGCATGTCATTTTCGACCATACGACACACTAGGGAGATAGTTTGGTCAGTACTATGCGCCGGCCGCATGATTTTCCCCCTTCGCAGATACTCATTAATAAATTAATTAAATGTTAGGTAGGCCTAAGGACGATTTGGGACCCCGATTCCAACCGACAATCGAAGACACCAGAAGATAAAATTCGTGGGCACGAGCTTTGAGCTCAGGGCCTCCAGCATATTAGTTAAGTGCACTACCACTGTGCTAACATGTCCCCTCTCTCTCTCTCTCTACATATATATATATATATATATATATATATATATATATATATATATATATATAATTTTTTTAATTACATATAAATGATCAGCGTTTCAACTTTTGCTCTCTTCTAAGTAGCTACCGAAATTTTCGAATACTCGTCTGCAAAGAGACCTCGAGATCGCTTGGCTCGTTCTTTCTTTTAATTGGTTTTGTGAATTATGTTTATGGGTTTTACTTAATCGAATTTTCGCGCGGCCGTTCGTGTACTGTTAATTCTGCTGAGTATGTGAAATTGTTACGGGAGTTATTGACGGCACCGATGCTACTGGAATTTGCTGTCTACAATCGTAACACATGGATTCATCAAGATGTAGCAACTTGTCACAAACGTAACAATTCCGTACCGGTGGTCAAAGAAATGTTTCCGGAAAAGCTGATTTCCACCCGGGAGTCCAGATCTGTCCAGCAGACTTCTTTTTATAGGGTTTTTTAAAGAGTCATGTCTACATCCATAAACCAAATACAACTGAAAAAAAAAATCAGCCAAGAGATATCGGCGATCTCGCGGTCTCCTTTCCCGACGAATATTAGACAATTTCGGAAGTCCAAACGGTGGTCATTTAGATGATGGAACGTTAAAAAAATTAATTCCATCTAATTAGCTTTCTTGTAAATAAACAATTTTTAAAATTTGTCAAATGTTTTTCTTTTCGATTTTTTCAAATGTTAACTAATTCATGGCCCAACCTGAATATATAAATCCCCCAGAAAACTAACGTGAATAAATGCCAAGTTCCAGGCCCCTCCCAGAAACAGTTTGCCTATGAAAGTTATGATATCATAGTATTAAGCCAAGTTTTCAGCTCTTAATACCTTGTCAAGAACCTAATAATACCCTCTCATTTATTTGTGCAATTCCAACTTGGCCAGTTTCCGTTAGATGATGACCACTAAAACGATCGGATTTATTATAAAATGTCTGGCATTTAAAGATACAATTAAAAACTCTTTATTGACTAAAAACGTTCGGGTTAGTATGAAGCCTACAGGTATGTAACTTGAAGCCTACAGGTATGTAACTTGAAGCCTAAAGGTATGTATCTTGAAGCCTACAGGTATGTAACTTGAAGCCTACAGGTATGTAACTTGAAGCGGCCTCGGCCGTACGAAAGTTAACGAAAACTGGCCAAGTTGGAATTGCACAAATAAGTGTTAGGGTATCATTAGGTTTTTGAAAAGGTATTAAGAGCCTAAAACTTGGCCCAATACTATGATATCATAACTAACAAAGCAAACTGTTTCTGGGAGGAGCCTGGAACTTGGCCCCTTTTTTTTTCAACCTTGTTTTTTTTTGGGGGGATATCAATAATTTTTAAAAGTGCTCACAGTGCTCCTAGATTTGGACAACCATTATTTTCTTGATCTATGGGGTTTCAAACGTTGATTACTCTAGTCTTTTTATTTATTTATTTATTTAATTTTCATTTTGCCTCTATCCTGTAGGATCATTGGCGATTGCATGGTAAGAAAATAAATAAAAAACATATTTTATACTAAAGTGGTAATGAACATACAATAATAATATATGAAAATGTGATAATTGTAAGCAGTGAATTGATGTATGAATAAATGAAAATAATATTACATAAATAACTTATAATAATAATTATGATAAATGATTCAAATATAAGTTAAGAAATGTTAATAATACATGATTATAAATAATTACAATTTTAGTGGATTTGTTTTTTAAAACAAATAATAATAAAAAATAAAAATTAAAATTTTGAATACATATTTGAATTTTTTAAAAAAATAAAAAGTTTTTGTATGTCTTCTTCTTTGTCGCCAAGAATTTTTGCAAGAGAAGATCCAATTCCAATGGATTTTCTCAAGGAAGTGTAGTTTCTGCATGATATCAAGAAATGCTCCACCGTCCATTGTTGTCCTATATCACAGCTGCATGTAGGTGGATGTAGGTTAAGGAAGAGATGTTCATGGCTGAGGAGACAGTGGCCGATTCTTAATCTGCACAGGACAACTTCTTCTCTCCTTGAAGAACGTTCACTTGTCTGCCATCGCTTCGGAATGTCCTTTATTTTCCTGAGTCCTTTCTCCTCCATTTCAAGCCACTTATTGGTCCAGAGTCTGTAGAGGTTTTCTTTTACCAGGGTTTTCCAGTCTAAATAGGTTATTCTATCAATTACTTCATCATTGGCTGATAATGATGATGCAAGTTTGTCGACTTCTTCATTACCTCTTATGCCGCTGTGTGATGGAACCCACGTGAATGCCACCGTTTGATTTGCCTTCTTTGCTTTATTTAAAAGATACTTGCATGAACGAATAAGACCTTCAGTGGATTCCCTTTCTTGCAGGGTACTTAAGACACTCAATGAGTCTGATATTATGACAGTTTTTGGAATTTTATTAGTCGTTACATAATTGATCGCTTCATAGATAGCAACTGCTTCAGCAGTAAACGAGCTGCATTCCATTCGTAGAGCAGTGACTTTTTGAGTTGATCTTGTTATAAAGGCAGATCTTACTCCATTTGAAGACTTGGATCCATCTGTGTAGATTGGTTCATAGCCCAAATAGTTTGTAAGGTGTGCTAAAAACTCAGCAATGATATTTGGTGGGTTCTCTTTTTTATTTAAATTTAGCATTTCTTTGTCAATATGTACTTTATCAGTGTCCCACGGAGGCTGTACTGTTTGATTGGATTGCCAAAACTTAGGAAGTTCTAATTCTAGGGAATTTAAAGTTTTCCTCATCCTACAACAGAAACTATTACTTGCCGGTAGTTGTTGAGTTTTTATGGTTTCACAAAGAAGTCTATGTGTTCCTCTTGAAAGAAGTTTGCCTAGGAAACAAAGTCCCAAGAAATATCTCCTATTGTATAGAGAAGGTTCTGCACATTCCATTTGAAGACTTTCGATCGGTGATGTTCGGAATGCTCCGGTACTTATCCTCATTGCTTCATTATGTACAACATCGAGCATCCGGAGAGCTTTTTGATTACCGGAGGAATAGATGAACGACCCGTAATCGAGTTCCGATCTTATGAGGACTCTGTATATTCGTAAAAGGGTTGCTCGATCGGCACCCCAATTGGAATGCGCTAAACACTTTAGAAGAAAAAGCTTTTTTGAACATTTGTTTCTCAAATCTTTGATGTGCTCGATCCAGTTTAACTTCTTGTCGAAGGTCAAACCCAAGAACTTCATTTTGTCCACATAATGGATTGGCTGATCGAATATACATATTGGTGGATTGTAGTGGCAAACTTTTCTGCAGAAATGTAGAGCTCGGGTTTTCGTAGTTGAGAAAGAGAAGCCTGTTTGTCGGGTCCATCTTTCAAATCGGAATATAGTTTCTTGGAGCCTCCATTTTATGAATTCCAATGAAGAGGATCTCACAAAAATAACTAGATCATCTGCGTACAATGTATATCCGACAGGTCGGCTTATTAATTCTGATACAGAATTGATAGCTATCAGAAAGAGAGTTACACTTAGTGTTGACCCTTGGGGTATTCCATTTTCTTGAATGAATTTCGCAGAGAGTCGATTTTCTACTCGAACTTGGAAGGTTCGGTTTGTCAAGAATTCTTTCAAGAAGGACCAGATTCTGCCTTTAATACCCCACTTCAGAAGAGTTTGTAGCACCAGGTATCTCCAAATTCGGTCGTAAGCCTTTTCAATGTCCATGAAAACGGCAATTAGGTGTTCATTTTTCGAAAATGCTATTTGTATTTCGTTTTCAAGGGTTACTAAATGATCTAAAGTTGAATGCCCTTTTCTGAAGCCACATTGATTAGCACATATCAACCCGCGATTTTCAAGGAGATAGTAAAGCCTTCTATTTATTATCTTTTCTAAAATTTTTGATGCACAATTTATGAGGGAAATCGGGCGAAAGTCTTCCGGCCTTGAGCTAAATAGTTTTTTGGGAATAGGAATGACAATCGAATTTTTCCATGAATCTGGAAAGACCTTTTCTTTCCAAATTGTATTATAAATTGATAATAAGAATATTTTTCCTTCTTTGGGGAGTTTTTTAATCAAAATATAAGGAATTCGATCAGGCCCTGGTGAAGTTTTATCTCGACAGAAGTGTAGAGCGAATTCCAACTCTTCTAATGTGAGAGGTCTATTATAATCCTCTGATTCTTCTTCTATAACGTCAAGGTCTTCCTCTTCTGACTTGGCTTTGAACTGTTGGAATATCGGATCGTAGCCTGTAGTACAACTAACATCCTGGAAGTATTCCCCAAGGCAATGAGCTACTTCCTCTGGTTTGGTGATAACATTAGCTCCTATTTTTAAACCTGGAATTTTTCGTCTTGAGTCAACACCCCTAATTTTTTTAATTTTATGCCAAATGTCTCTGGAGGGAGTGGAAATATTAATGGAGCTGACATAATCTTTCCACGATTGCCTTTTAGCTGATTTAATAGTTCTATTTGCTATAGCTCTGAGTTTCTTAAATTCAATAGAGTCTTCTAGCTTTCCAGTTCTCCTCATCTTGTTGAGAGCCTTCTTTTTGGCTGTTATCGCTATTTTGCAGCTTTCATTCCACCAAGGGACCTTTCGGTGGACTTTGGTATTGTATTGGGGAATCGAAGTATATGCGGATTCGAGTACAGCGTCAGTGAAATGTGAAACAAGTTCTTCAATTTGAAATTTTGGAGTTTCCTTTAGCCTTTCTGAAACGTTTTTTTCATATAATTCCCACTTTGCATAAATAAAATTCCATTTCGGTGGTGTCGTTGTATTTCTTGTACATTTTATGTTCAACTGGATTTGAATGGGGAAATGGTCGCTTCCATAAAGGCTATCGAAAACATTCCATTCAGCTACAGGCAGGAGACGTGAATCACAAAAACTGAGGTCTACGGATGAAAATGTATTTGTCTGAGCACAAAAATGTGTACTAGCTTCTGAGTTTAGTAGACTTATGAAAGTATTTTCGTGTATTAATTTTATAATCTGTTTCCCCCTATGACCAACATCGCGTTTTATTGACCCCCACAACTGATCGTGTCCATTGAAGTCCCCAAGTAAAAGGAATGGTCTCTGGAAGTTGCAGATCAAATCGTGTATGTCGTTCGAAGTGAATGGTTCTGATGGAGGAATGTAAATGCTGCATATTGTAATTGGTTCAGAAGTCCAAATGCGAACTGCCACAGCTTCTAGTCGTGTCGTTAAGTCTATAGTTTCATAATAAAAGTGGTCTTTGATAGCGATAGCCACACCTCCCCAAGCACACACATCATCAGGCCTATCTTTTCTCACAACATTGTAACCTTTAATATTGAATTGATGTCTTCGCTGAAGGTGGGTTTCTTGCAAGCATAAGCAGTCAGGATTGGTATTTGAGAGAAGTAAATTAAAATATTCCCTGTGCATGTTTATACCATTGATATTCCACTGTATAATGTTCATGGAAAGTCAACATTTGTCAAGAATTGATAAAATTCTATAAGCAAATATTTTATAAATGATTCTACATATTTGTTGTCTATTCTGAGAGAATATTTTCTTTTCGGCATATTGGGAACGATAACAAAATGTAACGATAATTAAATAGGGAAAGGTTTTTATAAATTTTATAGATGTGTAGATAACATTTTCTTGGTTATTATCTAACATCAAAAAATCATTGTCTTTAGAGCGTTCCCATTATTAGACTTCCTTCCGTTTTTTCCCTCTTTATTTGGAGTGCCATTATTCGGATATTGTATGATCTCCTTATGACTACGTGTCTTTACTCTGGGTGTTTCACAATTTTGTTTTTTATTATCGGATTTGTTAGCTGTACTTTTACGGTGTTTCGGTACATTTACTAGCGGGCTTGTACTTTGTGTCACCAATCCTAACTCAGTCGCTAATCCTAGGTTAGTCTTAGAATCCACCGATTTTTCATGACAAGGAGTCAGTAGATTTTCAAGTAAATTTACTTTTGTTACTAAAGATTCTATGACTGATGACAGCTTGGCAATCTCTTCTAGAAGAGGGCCTTCTGAAGACGATTTTGTCAATATGTTTTTGTACGACGGAATAATGTTTCTTTCAACTTGTTCATTTCGTTGATACTTTTCAAATATTCTCTCTGCCTGTTTATACGAAATTTTATTTGTTAATCTAATTTCTTCGATGCGGCGTTCCTTTAAAAATTTTGGGCATTTATTGGACCACGAAGGATGAGTAGATGAACAGTGTTTGCATACTTTATCAGCCTTGCATTCTCCCTCGTGCCTGGGATTGTTGCAGTAACCACAAAGGATGGTCTTGCAGCTGTAAGCATGGTGCCGATAATCGAAACAATTAAAACACTGCAGTGGTTTAAAGTAAGGATTGACACCTATGATTTGGAAATCTAGTACGATCTTAGCTGGTAATTCACTTTTGTCAAATGTCAGAATAAAGGAAGCTGTCGAAATCTTTTTGCCACCAACTGTTTTATATATTCGCTTAATCTTAGTGACTCCTTGATTCGTGAGTTCAGACAGTATTTCTTCATCAGAACAGTGTTTGATTGCTGAACAAGTTATTATTCCACGGCTTGTGCTGAATGAGTTGTGGTCTTTGAAGTAAATTGTATAGTTTTCATATGTTTTTATGTTTTTCATAATCTTGTTGATTATTTATTTCAAGTAGGACAGACCCGGATTGATGGATAGTAATTTTCGCTCTAGGAGCGAAGTTTTTAATGAATCTGCAAACCTGAAATGGGCTGTAATCTTTAAAGGATTTCTTTTCAGGGTTTTCAGAAAAGTTCATTATTAAGAACTTCTTACTCCACTTAGTTCGTGTTGGTGGATAGTTCCTGGGACAATCCCTGAGATCGGGGACCATAGATTCTCGAGAAATATTCATTATGTTTCTAGTAAATGTTATTTAATTTATTTATGAATTACTAGTAGGTTAATGATTAAACAGATAGATGTTTAGAACAAGAAGCAGGAAGGATTCAATAGGAATCTTACTGTGATTCGCCAGGTTTTATATTGAACTCCGTGATAGCTTGAACTGAGTGATTTTTTTTTTTTTTTTTTTTTTTTTTTTTTTTTTTTTTTTTTTTTTTTTTTTTTTTTTTTTTTTTTATTCTTGAGTCTTTTTAATCCTTTGTAGTTTCAGATCACAGACAATGCTTTAGTAGCATGAATAATTTTTCAAGTTCGAAGAAAATCTCTTTATGAGCTGACTTTAGATGCTTTTTTTTGAGTAGCCGAAATTTTATCTTAAGCTTAATTTGTGTTCACATATGATCTCTCATAAAACTGACTCTAGTCTTTATCTCGAGATTTTCATTAGGTTGTCATCGTAAGCTAGTTTGCTTCTACATAGAGAGGGTCGCGGTAAATTTGGCGAAATATCTGCTGGGGATTTGGCCAAAACTCGACAGGACGGAATTACAATACCCTGGCATTCCTATCACGATTGGAGTCACTCACGGACGATGGACTTCGGAGAAGCAGAAGGGTAATAGGATCTTCGCTAATTTATTAAGGAGCACCCCCTCCCCCTAGATTGAGGATTGGGGGGGGTAGGTAATTACCTCCCACGGAGGTATTGGATTGGTAATTAGAAGGGCCTGGGGTATCTCCCCTTCTGCATGCCTGGGATTCCAGCTCGCATTCATCTACCGCAAGCATCACTTATACATAACAGATATTTTATCGGCGAATTCCTCTCCTTCATTAGCTTATCAGCCGGGATCTGCTCTTATCAGCCCTGAAGCAGGAATGCGAAAAGAAATTCAGCAAAGTCTTCAAGAATTTATATATTCAACCAAGTTAATCCATAAATCGACCGTCACACGCGAAAAGCTTAGGAAGGGGTTGATTTACGAAAATGTGCTAATACTAACCGATATATATATATATATATATATATATATATATATATATATATATATATATATATATAAGAATATTAACAGTTTTTCTTTAATTTTTTGTTTACAATATACACATTGTAACAGCTTGTTTACAAAAGCTGCAAGAATAATAAATTTTTATCTTTACTAACCCCAGCGGGGGGAGCATAATCGTACAAAATCGAACGAAATAATGAGTCATCCATTAAAAATACGTTTTCTATAAAATAAAAAAAGTCCGACACACAGGAACTGCATCATCTTAGCGCGGTTATGTTCTAATTTTGGTTAATTAATGAAATAATTATTGACCCCAAATAGGTCACGGTTGCAAGGGTGCATACCTCATACCAGACTCCCTGGCCTTGTGTTCGATCTAGAAACACACTAGGTAGTTATTAATCAAATTGAATAAAAACATCCATGTAATGGATAATAATTTCATTGCAAACTTCTGTCTTGAATGGCTTTAAATTTCCCTTGTAAGAGATTTAGGGGGTCCCTTCCTCCCCCCGGGTAATAAAAAGCATAATTTCCAAGTTCCCTCTTTAAGTGTCGAACTAAGTGCTAAGTACTTTGAGCGAGTATTCTACTCCTCTTCATCTTCACTATTTATGACCCTTTAAAATCCTCTAACTATTATCGGCTAAATGCATTACATGCGTCCGATTTTATTTACAGAGGGTAATTTACACCCAATAAAACGAGACTTCCCAGCTGTTTACAGGCAATATGATTTCAGCTTTAAATCGTTAATTTAAAATCGCTCTAGTAGTTGGACAATAGTTTTCTAACTGCCAATGAAACCTGTTTTATACTCAAATAACTAACTACCTATAGTCGGAGAGCTGGTAACGCACTTTTCATGAAGTGTTTTATGCACCCTGAAATTTTGCTATAGTATACCTATGTGGTATATAAGAAGGAATGTGTTTCCTGGACATACCTTGGAACACTAGGTACTGCACATAGGGGAAAGGTGCAAAACAATATTGCACAAAAATAGTGTTTTATTCAGAATCACTATTCTGCCCACTATCATGTGTAATGTAAAAAAATTGCATATTAAAGCATATTTTACAATAAATAATAAATAAGTCAGACACATTTAAGGGGGTTAAAATGTAAATAAAAAAAAAAGTACCATGCTTTATTTTTAATATTAAATGAAGTGCTTTATTCACGCTGCGATTTAAAAAGCGAATTCAATAAACATATTTGAAAATAATTACAAAAGGGCAGACACTTTCGAGGGGTTTAATTATCAGGAAACATAAAAATAAATGTTGCCTATGATAAACTGCAATACACATACATTAAAGATACTTGACTTCAGAAAAAAACTCTAGAGAGAGAAAGAGATAGAGAGAGGGAGAGAGGGAGAGAGAGGGAGAGGGGGAGAGAGAGAGACAGAGAGAGAGGGAGAGGGAGAGGGGGGGAGAGAGAGAGAGAGAGAGAGAGAGAGAGAGAGAGAGAGAGAGAGAGAGAGAGAGAGAGAGAGAGAGAGAGAGAGAGAGAGAGAGAGAGAGAGAGAGAGAGAGAGAGAGAGAGAGAGCGAGAGAGCTATACCGCTACCACACCAGCAGCTGCTGTACATCCTGACTGGTGTTCTGACTGCCTGAGGTCAGGTCAACAGGCACCTCGTGCATAATTCATCTCTACTATTGATACAAAGCAAATCAGTTCTAGTCCCTACCATCTACTCCCGGCTCCTCTCTTCTATCTACCTCGGGGCTGGATCTCTCTCTTCTATCTACCTCGGGGCTGGATCTCTCTCTTCTATCTACCTCGGGGCTGGATCTCTCTCTTCTATCTACCTCGGGGCTGGATGTCTCTCTTCTATCTACCTCGGGGCTGGATCTCTCTCTTCTATCTACCTCGGGGCTGGATCTCTCTCTTCTATCTACCTCGGGGCTGGATCCTCTCTTCTATCTACCTCGGGGCTGGATCTCTCTCTTCTATCTACCTCGGGGCTGGATCTCTCTCTTCTATCTACCTCGGGGCTGGATCCTCTCTTCTATCTACCTCGGGGCTGGATCCTCTCTTCTATCTTCCTCGGGGCTGGATCCTCTCTTCTATCTACCTCGGGGCTGGATCCTCTCTTCTATCTGCCTCGGGGCTGGATCCTCTCTTCTATCTACCTCGGGGCTGGATCCTCTCTTCTATCTACCTCGGGGCTGGATCTCTCTCCTAATCATCAAAAGCAGAGTTACAAATATAATAGAAAAAACCTAATATACCAACTAATTTACATACATTATATTAATCAGTGACATTGGATTGGAAAATCAGTTCATTTGAACTTTCTTCCTTTGCATTTGACGAATTGAATAAGAAACAAGCTTTCACAATGCCCGTGGACCATTGACCGTGGACTTGCTAAACTGGAGATTGCCAAGAGGACGGAGCCCCACAAACAATTCAATGCAAAAAAACTAAATGAGTTTGTATTTGTGTCAATGTTTTCATACCTGGTTAAGTGATACTGGCTGTAATTCTCAAACAGTTGTATGTTTCCTTATCTTCTTGACGAGGGTTTAAATGTTTAGTTGAAACATTACAACTAATATGATTAGTTTATTGTTGGTAGTATTACCAATGGGGCCGGGTAAAGTTTAATAAATACTGTTTTGTTGGTTGAAGTTTGAATTTTTTGTTGCAAAACTTCATCCCTACTTGTAATAAGTTATTTTACGGAGATGTAAGGTTTTAGCTGTAACAAAACCTTTTTGGTTGTTTACCGTGTTGAAGTGTCTGAGTTATGAGTGATTTAACATTTATTTGGTTGTGTAAATGTGTTTTCTTACTGTCTGTCTGTCATCATCTTTCGACAACGTGCTTCATTGGTAAATTTTTACTCTCTGGTCCATGGAGCTCCAAAAAACAGGGAGTTCATCTAATCGGATTTCTGGTTATTCTAAAACCTCAGAAAGGAAAATACTATGGCCTCCATATAGGTGGAATTAAGAAGCAGTCGTCATTTGTCGACCAGTGAGACAAGATGTTCGCAGACCCTTGCAGGTTTTGAGAAACCGCGGGCAGATTCCTATGAGTGGATAAGATAAGAGAATCGTTCTCAAATGTTTCAAGCTGAGCGTAGGAAACATTTTCAGGTATGTCCGAGACGAAGAAAGAAGAGAATTGGGGTCAGTGTAGTTCCTTGTGGAACTCCAGCTTCCAAGGCGATCTTACGGCTGAGAGTGGCTCCGATCCCTTAACTTGGCTGCAAACCCATTCACTATGGCTCTGCAAGTATTTGTGATTAGTGCCTAGCGGATAGTGTCTGAAGCCAAATTGTTGAATTGAAATGGTTGGGGGGCTGTTCAATGTGTTGTCGTCTTCAAGGTGTGTTCAACCTGTGGTCACTAGAAGAAAACTGTTTTTCCATTGATTCAGTTGGTTTAATAAAATGTATTATTTAATCAGCGACAATCAATTGGATAAATTTATAAGACCTGAACATTTTTATTTAATTATCAATTTGGTTAAGCACATCCTTTATCAATGTGGCGAGAACCAACCGCGTTGTGGAATTTACGTATTAGCCTCAACGCAGATTAAAGAACCGGCTCTCAGAGATCTGGATCATGAGCGCAGGTGCCAATTGAATTTTCGCCAGTATAGCAACGGGATTATCAACGAATTGGGTTGCGTAGAGTTGGGTTGAGAAAACGTAGCGAAGTACTTATGTTAATGAAGTAATTGTTATGCGTTTCTGCTCGCTACGCTCGCTCAAGATTATAACAAAACTCTACTCAATCCAACTTGTTGATAAATCACTGTTTTTTCGGTGGAAAATGAGCCGATATGCAACTTAAATTTTTTTTTTAGTTGTAGTTAAATCCCAAATGCGTATTTTCCTAGCAGAAACAAAAACAGCGCAAAGGACACTACAAACACTAAGAACTCAGACAATGAAATGAAATTGCGTAAAAAACACAAGTCCAAAAGCAAATTGCGTTGAAAACAGAAACTAAACAAGACGGTTGCAATCCTTTTAATTGAACAACGATCAATATAATTACCCATAGTAATAGGCCAATAGAAATGCTAATGGGTTATGCGCCTGCGCTGATGATCTACATCTCTAACCTGCGTTGAAGCTAATACTTAAGTACCCACATTTGTTAGGAATCTGCTTAGTTTTGCAGCTTCACTAAGATTTACTTTCATTTTATACTGTCTAAAGATTTCTCTTTTCTATTGAATGCAGTCGGTTTTGAATAATGGTATCTGTTTCCCTTTCTATACCTTTGACAGTATTTATATAGGAGGCGTTTCTTCCTGAGATCGGATCATTCATACTCAGCATTTGGCATGAATGGACTGAAAGGAGTAGTCACGCCCGATAGACATGCTGATAAGATAAGGATGAAGTGAGGAACGGTTGAATGAAACATAATATTAATTTCATTGAAGCCTTCGCCCCTCGGCACGTGACAAGACCACGTGACACTATTGACAGTCCTCCCTGTTTCCATGGATACTCCTAGCCCTCCTCCATTGATGAAGACACTCCAACACATGCTCCTCGAAGAGGCTAGAACCGCGCGCGGGAAAAGTGGGCCGCGTGTCTCCGCATAAACACGAACAGCCCGCGGATAAACCAGGCCAAATCCCCGATTGATCCGATCTGGCACGGGAGTGGAGAGGTCCAGCTGCACAAACACGCCGTTCTCGATAGGTCGGGAGCAAATGGCGTGGATGATGTGTTTGTTATGGAGATTCCATGTGTGTTTTCTAATGGGGTTTTATATGGAGCGATTGTGTGCAGATTACTGGTATTTCTAGATTTCTTACACAATCGAATCAGACACACATCACACACATGTTCTCCAACCATTAGCTTCATCATACAGAACCATTACTCGGACCGCAATAAACATAATCCTTCCATGAATATATAAAGTGCCATATTTTTAAAAGGAAATTCCTATCACGAATTCCATCCTTTATTAAACAATCTAATATTTTGAATGGTTTATTCATATTAATGACTAGTTACCCGCCGTGCCTTGCTACGCCTACTTTCTGCATCCATAAAAGCAAAAATAAATTAGAAACCATATAATTAATATTAAAATATAATAATGAAAACCTGTAACTGTTCGGGTTCACATTTTCGAGCCCGTGACCTCCGAACTCTGAGTCCATTCCTGCCAAGTTTGATCAAAATCGGTCAAACGGTGTGGATATGTATAAGGAACAAACATACAGACAGACAGCTGGTAAGCGTTTTTGACCAAGACTACGAAAGTCCCCGGATCATGACCTACCAGTGTGCCAAATTAGGTAAAAATCGGTCAAACGGTTTGGATTTGTATAAGGAACAAACAGGAAAACAGACAATTAATTTATGTATATATATATATATATATATGAATTGACCTAAAACTTTAAGAAAACGTTTTTTGAGTGTATATATACATCTATATCTGTACCCCGGAGGTAAAGGACACAATGTTCATATTTGTAACTGTTCGCGAAATCCAATTTTCCATAACTTCGAACACTTCGTTACTTATTGAAACACTTTTACAGAATCTTTTTCACATTGATAGGTAATTGTAAGTATTGTTCATAGTTAAACAAAACCAAGTCCTCCACATGCTGTTTTTACTTCAAATTAAAACGGACATGATTTCATTTTTCACTGTCTTATCTTTGTTATTTATGGGAACAGGATATAGTGCATAATACCATTATATGAATAAAAAATCCACATTAAGAACATGTCGTTAAATCAATTTAATAAAAAAAAGGACATGGTGTACTTTACTTCCGCGGTACAGATATATACACACAAATAAATTTACTCCCTACCCCATCCACATATTTTCCTTCCTAACCCTGTACCGGGACCGTACATTTGAGGTGACACATGTTTATTGAACCATTTCGTGCTATGCTAAAATATTGAATAAGTGTAAACTCTAAAGCGTTTTTGAGTACTTCGTAAAAAGATTGGTCCAAAAGTATCTTCTTCCGTCTACTAGCTCGGCGCCTGTATGATCTGAAATGAGATGAAAAGAAAATATTTTTTTTTTATTTTTATTCCGGGACACATGTCCCATAGGAATAACGTTGAATGTACAGCATAGTGAACAGTTCAATGTATAAAATTATAAATACTTCAGCTTGTATATAAATTAGGGATTGGGTAAAACTTGCAGGGATAGAAAGTGGTGGAAGAGTCTGGATTTAAAGGTTTCTAGGTTTGTAGAATGGCGGACAAACAGAGGTAAGGAATTCCATAGCGAGGTGGCACGGGTGACAAATGATTTTTCGAATAATATGAAGAAATATAAAGATCGGAAGGACGAGATCGGGTGTTACGGGAGTGAACAGAGGATTTAAATTTAAGGAACATGATTTTCTCAATCATACGGATTTTAATCCTAACAGAAGCAAAAAATTCATAAGGATATCGTGATAATATGTAAATGAAATCATTAAGCTGACTTTGACAAACAAATCTAAACTATTCTAAATGTTAAACTTATATTTGGTGGATAAGTTGATCGACGACTTCCATCCGACTAGATGTAAACCACAACTTACTCCTGGAAATATTGGAACAACTTCTGCAATTCCTTTCCAAGAGCTACTCAACCTTTTCCGACATATAAATATTTCATGTTTGCCCTAGTTATAGGATTTCGGTCACGTCGGCAAAGTCCCTAAATAAAATCTCCGGAATCATGGGAAGAAGAAGTGGGGAAATAAAGAGAGGAGAATCAGATCCAATGGTCCAGAAAGATACAGGTATAAAGTAGAGGTTCTTATGGGACCTGAGATCAACTAGGTATAAAGACAGAAATATGTAGGTATATATATATATATATATATATATATATATATATATATATATATATATATAATCGATCGCATAGAAGGCCGCAAAGGCCAAGAGGAGCAAATACTGTAGATGTATCTGATTTTTGACCTTACGGCACGCTAGGGAGATAGTGTGGTCAGTACTATAGCCAACTAGTATTCCCCTTTGCAGGTAGCCATTAAAAAATAATTATAGGTTGGGAGGACCTAGGAACGACAACGCAATTCTCCTCCATTATATTGACATGGATATGTCTTAGCTGTGGCCTAGTAAGACGCTAAAACTGCAACGCTTCGGCTACGGCCGGACGATGGTATACGAGGGTACCCTTGCTATGGCGACTAACCCACGTGGTTACCGTACTATCGAAACCGTCAAATTGTCATAGGTTATGAGGTAAAATCATCGGAGATTAAAATAAGTGGAGTTAGATACAGGGTTTTATAGACGAACTAGTCAGTCTGGATGGTGTGTATCCATGATAGAAGCTATTTCCCACCGGGAAATGTTTACAAATAATTTGTATGCCAGTCTAATTTTTTAAGAAGTTAGATTTTTTTTTTAGTTGAGTGCTCTACCACTGAGCTAACCTCACCCCTGTATACAGGGTGTCCCAGTCCTGAATCTTTAACAACATTTTAAGGGTCCCCCTTAGCGAAATTTAAAATACATTCTTTTTTCTATTTTTGTAATGTCCCCAAAATTTGAATATAGGGGGGTTTCGATGTGCTAAAAACAAATCTGATATTCGTTGTAAAGATTCAACAATCCGGCCATATTTCAAAGAATATTTACCCGATTCACCCAAACTTGGATGATCGATAAAGGCCTTAATGTGGCACATTTCCGTCTAATCGGGGTGTTTCTACGTGTTCTGGGATCGAAGTTAATTGCAAAAACGTTTACATTTTTTTTTTAGAACCATTTTTTGCCAGTATCTTTTGATATAATAAATAGTCATTTATATAGTTAGAAAAAGAAATCTTTCATCTTTTGAAAGATTTCATTGGCGTAAAAATCGGATTATCTCATGCGGATATAATGAATTTCCAAACGTCACATTACTTTTCCGCTTACAAATTTTTAGTCTCTTCCAGACTGGGAAAAATCATTATTTTTTGTTTTCAATGATATTTACCACATTAGGGCTTCTTGTGGCGGTGATTTTTAATCTTCTGTAATTTTTGGAGTAAAAAAATGTATAATACTAGTTTACTTGAAAACGTAAGCATATTTTTGAATTTATTTGACGAAATATAAATTATTGTTTAACGATTATATTTTCCTTTAAACTACTCTATAAAAAAAAATAAATTGGTGAAAGAATCATGTCGATATCATTTTCTAAACTCGATATAATTCTTTCAATTTAAAATATCAGCTAGATAGAAATATTATTGTTCGTTAATTTATCGTCTCGCGTTTAATTGAGGCCTTTAGATTGGATACTAATTTGTACAGAAATTAGAATTGTTTTGTACACAATTCTAACGTTAAGGAATAAGTGGGGATTTGTCAAAAAATAAAATAACCGAGATTTTTTTTTTCCGGTTTTTGCGTTCCCCGCACAGACGATTCGTCGGATCAAAAAATGTCTAACTCTCTATGGAACACAAAATGTCCATCCGATGTGTTTTCTTCGAAAACGAAGCGACAACGAGAAAATTTCCAAAGGACTTTTTGAGTTAGGTTTTCGATACTCCATCGATATACGAAGTCTGTCCGTATAAGACTGGGAAACACTGCATATATATATATATATATATATACATGTGTAGAAGTCGCATATTGCATTAATCCATGATATTTTTAACATTTTAATCCTGGTTTTCCATAATGCCACAAATGTAGGAAATATTACCTCGTTTCCTTTTCATTTGGAAATGTATGACGTGTGTGAGTCTGTATTTAAGCCGAAGATACTAAAGCTGCAATAGATAAAAGGATTGACATAAACGAGAGCCTTTATTCTTCCTGAGATTTTTCATTTTCCTTCGAGAGTGTTCCCGTTTTCTCTGAGCTTTTCTAAAAGCACTGCTTTTATTTTCCTTGTTTCATCCGATTTCTTAGGCTCCTTATATTGCAGGAAAACCACAGAGAATAATAACCGAGAAAATAATAATCTTCTTCGTATGCTTTTTATTTACTCTGTAAAGACATAAGTCCTTGTATGAATAATTCCTTAATAATAAACGTTTTTGTTTTTTATTATAAGAACGAATATATTCGAAAAAGGATTAAATTAAAAACAGACTCTCTGAAGTTTAATTCGACTTTTAAAAGTAATTATTAAAAATAAAAAATCATGAGATGTTGATAGTTAGCTGTCGAGTTGATAAGCTATCAGGGATTAGCTATCAGGGCTAAGAAAACATCAATACGATTTTTGTAAAAAATCTATATTAAGGACGTTTCGGCTACGCTTTGGTTAGCTAAAAAAAAGACAAATACAGAATTAATGAACAGAAAAAGGTTATCCAGTAAGATAAATGATAAATCTATACATAAAAATCACTTTTGAGAACAATTTGTTGTAAAATTATGAGAACAATTATTTTGGTAGATACTAAACAGGTATATGGACAATAGTTATATTTCTAGAACTAAGTTAACCTGTTTAGTAACAACAGCCGAATCCCAACTAATCCCTGATTGCTTAAAAATAAAAATTGTTCAATTAAAATAAAACATTCGACCTCCGAAATTCTTTTCCGTCAAATAACGTAGAATGAGTTAAAAGAGTTTATTTTTTAAGATTATCTTGTGAATCTGAGATTAAAAAAGGTTCTTTATTGAGATTTTAATATCTATTGATGAGGTTGGTTCAGTGAGAACTAAGTAAACGCATGTCCTGCGCAAAGGTAGTATTCTAGTTCATCTGAGTGGAAAATTTAATGTTAGGGGTAACCAGTTATCTATAGGTTACCTGAAACAGGGGTTTACCCAGTACAGGTTAGAAGTTAAAATTTTTTTTTTCCAAGAATTCTTTTGGAAACACCCATTATGTTTGCGACCATTGCCAAGAAGTGCTCTGATTAGGGATGCTGATGGGTGAGGTGGCTGCGCAAGGGTTGGGGATGTTATTAACTCGGATGGACTATCACGAGGTATTGCTTAAACTCTATGAGCGACAAAATCACAGTTTTTTAATATTAATTCAAGATCTGCCATCATAGTTGAAATGAACCGCAAATAAAAATAATCTTACGAAATAGATACAGTACGGTAACAGCTGCAACCTTGGCGAGCATGCCCTCTTTAAAATCAACTAAAAATTTAAGCCCCTCTGAAAATACTTAAAAACTTTTCTTAGCGAGTGTTTACATCCATGAAAAATTTCGAAATTTTCTGTCTAGTAGTTTGGGCTGAAGTAGTGAGTGGTATTTAACAAATATAAAGTAGATTTTCAGCACATTATTCAGGAATGCAGCGTTGAATACCACGTTTTTGGTTAATTCGTTTAATACTGCAAGCAGCTCCTGCGTGACGGACTTTTATCAACATAAAAGAGACATTCTTAAAACTAATTAGTTTTTGTTTTTTTTTGGTTTTTTTTTTTCAATATTTAATTAATGGCGAGAAGAGCTGAAAGACGAAAGCAACGAAGCCCCGTAAGATTAAAGAGAATTCTTTACAGTACATTACTCGATACCCACTACGGGTCGGAAGATTTTAATTGCTATCCGGTGAAGATAATGACGAGGAAAAACTTTGTCGAGCCGACATTCTATCCGGAATCTCATTTCTCAACCCTTCGATATTATGTAGAAAAACATTTTTGTTTGTGTAATCCATCTTGCCTTCAAAAAGTTTTCCTATATTGAGGAATTATTCTTAATAGTTACAAAATTGCAAATATGTTGGGTGTTTCAGAGCAATCAATTTAATAAATTTATGGGTATTAATTGTTTTATCTAAACATTGACTTTACGAATAACCTTTTTGTTTCTCTTAATTTTTTTTTTTTTTTACGACGCACCGACATCTGGGCCAATAGCACCGACATCCATGGTAAAGCTGGGAGTTTTCTCAACGGTCCCTGAACTCAGAAAAAACCTTACTGCCGGTGGGACTCGAACCAACCATCTCCCGCATGAGAATCCAAGCCGTTAGCCACTGGACCACGGGAAGACCCCAAATTGTCTTTATGTGAGTTAATTTCTTCAACAGATTGCAATGATATCCGTCATAAGTTCTTTCAAACCTCTCTCTGGACCTAATTTAACAAAAAATCAAGAATGTTCCAATCCTATCCTATATTAGAGAAATTGATTTGAATAATTTTTTTCTGGTTTGTAAGCCAAAACCAATAAATGTACTTTAGCGTGAAGGAGATAAACCTCTTTGTCTACAAATAGGTGATTAAGAAAATATTGAGGGGTCTCCCGTGGTCTAATGGCTAGCGCCTTGGATTCATAAGCGGGAGATGGTGGGATCGATTCCCAACCTCCGGCAGGAATTTTCTCATCCCACGGCTCGCTGGGAAAATTCCTCGCTGCATCCTGGATGTCGGCGCTAATGACCTAGATGTAGATGCGCCGTAAAAAAAAAAAAAAAAAAAAAAAAAAAAAAAAAAAAAAAAAAAAAAAAAAAAAAAAAAAAAAAAATTGAATAATTCAAGAAAAAAACACTAATATCAATAGTGCTCATCTATATGGCTTTAAGTATAGCTCTTAACCCCTTCAAGTCCATTGTCTAGCCGGCTGGACAAAACTTTTTTACTTTGTATCAGGCCCCCTATGGCCGATATATGTTTACTACCACTTTGGTTTGAAGCTCTATGCATTTTTCTTCCATTTGAGATCTAATATAAATTGATTCCATTCGATTTCGAAAGGTTATGTATAAAATCTTGTCTGTTCCACCCCGGGCAATCATGGATTCTAAAGCTTAGTAACTTTTCCTTACATACTTAGTTCAATTTTTTTTCTGTTTATTGTTTAAAACTGCTCCAAATTAAATGTACATGATCTTTTTAAACGTTGGAAGTTCAATTTTATCAATTAAGTCTGTAATAAGGTGTTTATGAATTTTTGAAAATACATGTCCAGTATTTTGTACATGGGAAGTCAACCCTCATTGATGTAACAATATTTTTTACCTATATGTCAAATATTTTACTGATACTTTTTGTTTTTATGTTGTCAGAATTGTTTTTTTGAGTACCATAATAATGAGTAACTTTTGCTGAATGGTATGGGCTAAAAGGTGCCCAAACCATTCAAAAATATCATCGGTCCATTCACACGATTTTCAAAAAATGTATTCTTATTAGTTTTATGTTTAGTTTTTTTAAAAAATAAATTATCTCTTTTTGAGACTAGACTATGAAAATATTTCATTTTCATTATAACTGTGCGCTGACAACATTTTCTTGTCTAAAATTCTAATCTATTTTTACAATACCTTATTATATTTGAACTTTTACAATAATATTTACTAATCATTTTTCAAATTTATTTTTTCCGAATTAATTTATTTTAAATTGTTAATAAATTACTGCTTTAATTATCTATTTTTTTTAAATATTTCCAAATTTTGAATATTTTTTTTCATCTACAAATCATATTGCTTGACAACCAATGTCCAGTATACTGGACATTACATAACTCCAGTCAGGTTAACCATAAAATTCTGAAAAAAATCTGCAATCCTCACAAGAGCAATACACAACTATGACAGGAAAATAACATATTTTTTTTACCAAGAAATAAAAATTCGGATCTGAAGGGGTTAATTTACATGGAAATATTTCAATAGCGGGTGTCTTTTATGGGAAATTTAATGTAGATTCTAAAAATTTGGTCGTTATTTACGATACATTAACCAGAAATCCGGAAAACACAGCTTGTTATAAAAAAAAAAAAAAACATAGTTGTGACAATAGACAAACGTTTGAGTAGCTCTACTGCACGTTCAGATAGAACGCTTATTTTTGTCTTATTTAACTATAAATGAGGTACAGAATAAACCACTAAAAGTATGACATCTCAATGCGGGACACCATATTATTTGTGTAAAATCCGTTTCTCTAATACTTTCTATATTCTATATTTTCTAATACTTCCTAAACTACAAACGTAACCAAAATTTAAGTATGTTAGTTTGAATGAACATCAAACTACTGGAACTTGTTTCAACTAAATCCATCGCTTCTGAATACCAAAACCGAAATTTATTCAATAAAACTTATTTTACCTACTTTTCTCGAAACCGGTTTCAGATATCGCCTTACAAATGGTTGCAATCGTTTTCCTACGTTAGAAAGCCTAGTAAAAGTTTATCTCCAAACCTATTAAAGCGAAAATGTAAACAATTTTTTTTGTTGTGTAATTACATTTATTCCAGTGAACGGATTTTGCTGGTTAACGAACGTGATCTTAAAAATAGCACAATTTTGCTCAGGTGGGACTCAAACACTCATCTCCTTACGATGAATCTGGGGGGCTAGACCCACCTAGACTATTTTCTTTTTTTTCTTTTTTTTTCAATAAATTTGTATTTATTTTCAGAAATCACCATTTTGTTCGAAGTTAACGTATCCATATAGATCCGTGGCTAAGCAATAAATAAATAGATTATTTTCAGAAATATTACAATCTGCATTTTTCTGCCGACAATGTGAAAAAAGCCAAATCTGTGGAACACAAATAAAATCACGACATCTGTGAAACCTTTAAATTGTGTTTCTGGTCGTATAGTTCAATTTCTACCTGCGTTTAGTGTGGGGTCAATAGTATATCAGTTCGCTTATTTTTGCCTTATTTAACTATAAATGAGGTACAGAATAAACCACTAAGAGTATGACATTTCAATGCGGGACACCATATTATTTGTGCAAAATCGGTTTCTCTAATACTTTCTATATTCTATATTCTATATTTGTGCAAAATCGGTTTCTCTAATACTTTCTATATTCTATATTCTATATTTGTGCAAAATCGGTTTCTCTAATACTTTCTATATTCTATATTTTATATTCTATATTTGTGCAAAATCGGTTTCCCTAATACTTTCTATATTCTATATTTGTGCAAAATCGGTTTCTCTAATACTTTCTATATTCTATATTCTATATTTGTGCAAAATCGGTTTCTCTAATACTTTCTATATTCTATATTCTATATTTGTGCAAAATCGGTTTCTCTAATACTTTCTATATTCTATATTCTATATTTTATTTTTGTGCAAAATCGGTTTCTCTAATACTTTCTATATTCTATATTCTATATTTTATTTTTGTGCAAAATCGGTTTCTCTAATACTTTCTATATTCTATATTTGTGCAAAATCGGTTATTTTGAAAGATAATTTTTTTAATTGTTTCATTGTATTTTTATTGAATTTGTTCCTCCCACGCATACTTTATTGACAATTCAAAGCTTCAATTAGAAGGAATTACGCACAGTGATATTTTAAAACATTTTGTTACATTCTTGCCTAACATTGGTTGTCAATATTAGCCAATTAGTAACAGTAAATGTCAATCTGGTTTTTTTTTAGCTCATTACGTGACCTGCACTTTTTTACACGCGTGTGCTTTATAAAAATAAATTCTTGCCAAGGGATTCTGAATAAATAAACGTAAGAATAAATAGATTTTCAATTAACTAATTAACGCATGATTTAAACATTCGAAAATGTGTTATATTTTTAATCCTCGATATATTTGGGGCCTTTCTCTCCACCCTCGGTAGGGAGGAAACCCGTTGATTAGGTTGACCTCATGACTCAATCCGGCAGTGCCAACTAGACGATTTTAGTTTTAGAACACATACACACGAAAATATCGGTGCATCAAAATTATATATATATATATACACACACACACACTACATTTCGTTCAGGCTTCCAGGTACACTTTTTATAGGTTCTCTTACGTAGGGAAACGAATGAAACAATTTTCAAGGTGGAATCTGTAACCGTTTTTGAGAAAAGTGGCTAAAAAAAGTTTTTCAAACTAATTTTACGTTTAGATACATACAATCGTGGGATTCAATTGAAATATTTTCCACATGTTTGAATTCATCTAGACTAAGATATTTAAATGGTTACATTTAGAGTTAACGAAGTAATAGAAAATAAAATTTTACTAATAGGCAAGACAAGTTTTTGGATCTTCGTACATTTTGAAACTTACTGAATTCTCTGCAAAAAACGTTCAAGAACAATATTCGATGAGGCGATGCCAATCGGAGAAATTAGTGCTGAAAGTGTTAGTTTTGTTCTTTTGAACTGTTTTTTGACTCTGTTTAACTCAACTTTTTTTTTACGTGTGCTTACTTTATTTAAAAATGATTGAGTCAAAATGTCCGATAAATCCTAAACAACTTTTGGATTATTATTTCAGTCAATCCAATAAAATTGGATTTGACTGAAATAATGTTTTACAAGTTGTTTAGGATGTAATGGCCCCTGAAAAGGTGGCATGTAGGTCACGAAACATGTAGGGCAAACAGCTAAGTTGTACAAAAGAAAAAGAAGGTACTATTTTTTGACCTACGCCATATAAATCAAAATAACTGAACATACTTGATTGCTCAGAAACACCGGGAAAATTATATTCCGTAGTATATATATATATATATATATATATATATATATATATATATGTAAGGGACCGATTAGCAAGGATGGGATTTAAAGGAATAGATAATGGGAAAATATTTTAGAGAAGCGGAAATTCCTTTCAACACTATAATTTACACTCACGTTACTATTACATACATAAATGTCATAAAACATCGCTAAGATGAGAGAAAAGATTGAGTGAGAGAGAATCAGCTAGATAAGAGTTATCAAATATCATTTGGGGGGACAAGGGCATTATTTGGAACTGACCTACCTGTCATCGCCATCTCGGCCAATACCTCAGGAACGGGCGTGGACTCTGCCCCGTCGGAGGTAAGCCAGCCCTTTATACCCATTGTGCCCCACTCCTGCTTTAGCAGGTGGCTGGACTAGAAACTCTTGTCAGGTCTTAAATCTTCCGGGAATCTTACGAATCAGCCACGTGCAGTTCCAACAACCCAGACGGAACGTTTGCTGATTCGTGGTTCTCACATCTATAGAGATGGACAGCCAACCTTTTCTCTCATCCTTATCCACTTAACAAAGACAAAGGGAAAACGGGGCCTTACACATATATATATATATATATATATATATATATATATATATATATATTTATACATGTGTGTGTGTGTGTGTGTATGTGTAGAATATGTTTAGTAAAGTATTTATCAGACTCCCTGCCTATCCTACTTGAAGATATATTTAAATAATGGCATATAAAAAATAAATTGAAATTTTATGAAATAAAAAAAGCGTGCCTATTGAATTATCCTGAGGAACCCCTCCTTTATGTGTACGAATCCCTTGAGGTGTACATTTCCCGACTGTTAGGCTTTTCAAAAGGGCTTATCTTGCAAAGTGGAGAAGTGCAATAAATTAGCTGATATCAAAATAAAAGGAGGCAAATTTCTAGATAATCTGGAGTCTGAGTGAGGGGGAGGGGGTAAGATAGGGCCCTGGATGGGGGACCGGCCGGCTGAAATACGAGGGAGATAACAGGGTTTGCTTCTGCATGCCAGAAAACTACCACAAACTCTCTTCTACTCCCTTATATATTCCAACAGGGTTCTTATTTCTTTTTTTTTTTTTTTTTACTGTGAATCAACTTCTGATCTATTATCGCTGGGCTATTTACAGGTTGCCACTCTTTTATGATGCCAAAACTACGTAAACGGTCACCCATTCAGATCCTGGCCACGCCGGATGTCGCATGCCTTTTTTGATCATCTAATATATACAGAAGATTTACAGGCCTCTTTCACATATATTTGGGAAGCTCAATTACAAACAACCAAAATTTTGTTCTTATTTAACAAATATTTTTTTACTGGCAAATTCATTTTACTTCTAAAATAAATAATACAAACTTAGGAAGAAACCTCAACAACGCAACGTTCAAACAACCAAATGTTCGAAGTTTTAAGCACGCATTTCTCTGCTTACTGACATCTTCCCATCGAAAGCTACTTTAGAACTACTTTTGTATAAAATTTATTATGCTTTCGAAAATTTCACTTACCACAATTTCCCAGCAGTTTTCGAAAGATTTAAGAAAATATAGGATAATTCCATAACTCTTCATTTATGTTAGTAAAATATGTTTTTTTCTAATACTTCCTAAACTACAAACGTAACCAAAATTTAAGTATATTAGTTTGAATAAACATCAAACTACTGGAACTTGTTTCAACTAAATCCATCGCTTCTGAATACCAAAACCGAAATTTAGTCAATAAAACTTATTCCATCTACTTTTCTCAAGACCTGTTACGGATATCTCAAACTACTGGAACTTGTTTCAACTAAATCCATCGCTTCTGAATACCAAAACCGAAATTTAGTCAATAAAACTTATTCCATCTACGTTTCTCAAGACCTGTTACGGATATCTCAAACTACTGGAACTTGTTTCAACTAAATCCATCGCTTCTGAATACCAAAACCGAAATTTAATCAATAAAACTTATTCCATCTACGTTTCTCAAGACCTGTTACGGATATCTCAAACTACTGGAACTTGTTTCAACTAAATCCATCGCTTCTGAATACCAAAACCGAAATTTAGTCAATAAAACTTATTCCATCTACGTTTCTCAAGACCTGTTACGGATATCTCAAACTACTGGAACTTGTTTCAACTAAATCCATCGCTTCTGAATACCAAAACCGAAATTTAGTCAATAAAACTTATTCCATCTACGTTTCTCAAGACCTGTTACGGATATCTCAAACTACTGGAACTTGTTTCAACTAAATCCATCGCTTCTGAATACCAAAACCGAAATTTAGTCAATAAAACTTATTCCATCTACTTTTCTCAAAACCTGTTACGGATATCGCTTTACAAATGGCTTCGATCGTTTTCCTGCGTTAGGAAATTTATTAAATGTTTATCTCCAAACCTATTAAAGCGAAAATTCCAGTGAACGGATTTTGCTGGTTAACGAACGTGATCTTAAAAATAGCACAATTTTGCTCAAGCGGGACTCAAACACTCATCTCCTTACGATGAATCTGGGGGGCTAGACCCACCCAGACTATTTTTTTTTTTCAATAAATTTATTTTCAGAAATCACCATTTTGTTCGAAGCTAACGTATCCGACTCAATAATTTGCGAATCGTCTCTGTTGCGGTCAAGCAATAAATAAATTATTTTCAGAAATATTATTATAATCATTATTTTGATTAACTACTTTTACATACCGACAATGTGCAAAAAGCCAAATATGTGGAGCACAAAAAAAAATAACCACATCATTGAAACCTTACAATTGTGTGTCTGGTAGTATAGTTCAATTTCTGCCTTCGTTTAGTGTGTAGTCAATAGTGTATCAGTTCGGAGACACTGGGCAGGTTGAAAACAAGTAGGACGAGTAAATACTCCTGGAGTCTCAAAAAACAAGTAAACACTTAAATTGAAGTGAATGAAACAAGTATTTACTATTACTTGCAAGTAAATACTAAGTAAACGCCTAAATTGGTGTAAATAAGTGAAAGTAAATACTTCCGTGACGAGTAAATACTTGTAGATTTGCAAGTTAACCTGACCCCAGACTCACCAGCCCGTACTTGCGTTTCCAGATGGCTGCATAGTTAAGGAAACGATCTACAATTACGTATTCAGGGGTTTTTGGGGTCGCTTATTACGAATTTGTTATCAGAATTTAAAAAAATCAAAATGGCGGATCTAATATGGCGTCTTTTTATACGAAAAAACGTCAACAAAATGAAAAAGCAATTGGTCTAAAACTTATTGTTTTGTAGTTATTAGGGTCTGTGATTAAAAATTTATCGAAAATGAAAAAAATCAAAATTGCGGAATGCAATATGGCGACGTGCTATATGAAAAAAAACTAGTTAAAAATTAAATAAAAATTTATCCATTGACCCCATTTTTTTATTGAAACTTTTTTTTTTTGCTTTTTTTTCCACATTTTAGGCATTCCGTCCCACTGTGCTGCGTGGTGTCAAACATTACAGAAACCGGCGAAATATAAGTCCCGATCTATCTAACAAGAGACTAGTACGCAATGTTGGGCAAAACTAAAAACTAAAACTAAAATTAAAACTAAATTCACTTTTTGGAATAAACTAAAACTAAACTAAAAATTGCAACCTAAAAAAAACTAAAACTAAAATTTTACTAATTAATGGATTTTAACTAAACTAAAACTAAAACTAAATCTTTGGGAATTGACTAAAAACTAAACTAAAAATTTAGTTTAGTTTAGTTTTACTAAAATAACATGAATTAATATAAATCATATGTTATTTCGATAATTAAGTAAATTATTAAAACTAATAGAACTTGCTTAAGAATAAGAAATTGTGGCTTTTTCTCGTAATTTGAAAACATATGTTCTTTGATAAACTAAATTAGTTAACTAAAAACTAAAACTAAACTAAAATCACAAATTTAGGTCTCTTTTACTAAACTAAACTAATTGCATTACTAAAAACGGAGTCCATATGATTAATAATTATACAAATCTAAAACTAAAACTAAAAATATAACATTAGTTTAGTTTTAGTTAGGGAAAACTAACGTTAGTTTAGTATACTAACGTTAGTTTTGCCCAACACTGCTAGTACGGTTCGAGAGCGAAAGTGTCAATTTTATTAAAAGCTACTTTCTCGATGAAAACACCTAAGCTCGAGGTGGATTGTTAGCGGCAAGAAAAAAATGGAACTTTTTCTCAGATATGCCAGTGATTCAGAATGTCAAAGTGGTTTAGGGTATCGAAAACTGATCGGCTAAACATATCCTTGCCATTTCTTTAGCCGATATAATTTTCGGCAACATTGGTTTATTTAATACACTACAGTCTTTCAATAGCGCTACAAAAATAGCCCTACTGTCACAACCAGCAATCGTATCGCTTTCATTCATAGCTGCAAAATGACAAACACAATCAGGCGCAACTGCTGACTACTCAGAAAAAAAAAAGGATATGAGTCGAGTTGGCAAGAGGATAAAACAGAACTTTAAGGATAATAGGATAAAATTGACGGAAAGGCACAACAGGAAAGATGTATAGCCATGGGCCGCTACGACTATTTACTTGCGTTTCTAGTGAACTCGTTTGACTCGCGGGTAAATACTTGCAAGTATACTCTCGAAATGGCAAGTAAACGGTCACGAGTAAACTCTTCACTTTATGCACATCGGTTTACTTGCTCTATAAATACTTGTCACACTTTACTTGTTAGTAAATACTCGTCCTACTCGTTTGTATTCACCCCATCATCTCCAGTTCTTTGATAACAGAGGGTCATCAAAGTCATTTTTTTTGGGGGGGGGGGTTACTACGCTTTCCATGATGCAACAGGGAATCCTCCCAACGGGCCCTGAAATGATAAAAATCCCCGGTGCAGGTAGGACTCGAACCCCATCTCCCGCAAAGCATTAGCCACTAGACCACGAGGAGACCCACTTTTACTAATAGTTATAATTATTTCTGGTATTTAGCTGACCCCTTCATTAAGAAAATTGACAATAACAGAGTTACCATTGCATGTTAGGAGACATTACAAGAGCTTTACAAAGGCAAGAGAAAGAAGGAACAGGCCTAGAGCTTTAGAGCTGGCGAAGTTCAATATGCCGACTAAGCATAAATCCTTCGAGTACTTTCTAAGTATCGGCCTTATTACAATGGGAAGCAGTATACTCTCTCGCGTGTTCCGATAGCGCATATGTCCTCCGAGTCCAAATCACACGCGCTTATTTCAATATGCGCTCCTATAAATCATACGGTGTACAGCGAGCACGCACAGCATTTGTGAAATGGATCGCGACACACCCCGCATAAATGAAATTGATAACGCCGCTACTTCCGAGTGATAAGAGAGAACGGGGCCCTTCAGCGCAACAAATCAATAATTTGCATTAAGAACACCTGCAATATATTCGGGAAAAAAGGTATTTGAGTTAATTGCTACGGAAACAGCTTTCAGGAAAATAAAACCTAAATCTACAGTTAATATGTTTATTTGCCGAACATAACCAAAACAGAGATTTTGGGAACAACAGCTCCCCTGTTGTTCTTAAGAAAAATACTTGAGAGCATTCATATAATTTCAGTAAAATATAATATGTTAATTTTTAGGTATTGCCTTATATATTAACAATAAATAAATGTAAATACATGTTTAAAACAATTCGAATAAATTATTTATTTATTCTATTTAGTGTTTCGGTAGTACAGTGATTTCACTCCTTAAAAATGGTACCTACATGGTCTAATGAACGAGCATTGCAATCAAACCTTATTCCCATAAACTTAGGTATGGAAATGTCCAAAATATTCCTGAAAATCACCGGTTATTCAGGAGATATCTTCAACTAAGATTGTATAGTTTCGTGTTCAGTATATAAGAGAATATTGTGTTTATGTACTGTCTGCTGTCTTTCAATCAGGCATATCGCACTAGTATTTCTAAAGTGACACAACTCAAAATAAAACTCAACTATAAATGTGTCACTCTTTCCTATGTAGGGAGAATAGCATTGAAGACAGGAAGAGTGACACAAGTGCTCTCTGGTGTACAATCTCTGAGACATAAGTCATTTCATTCAGAGACTGTTTTTGTTAAGTTTTAAGCATAAGACAGGAAGAGTGACACAAGTGCCCTGTGGTGTACAAGCTATGAGATATTTACCATGTCTTTCATTATTGATTGACAAATTATTGATTGAATTGATATTTTTAGTTGTGTCACATTAGAAATACTAGTGCGATATACATAAGTCATTTCATTCAGAGACTGTTTTTGTTAACTTTTAAGCATAAGACTTAAAAATGTTAAATACTTCTTTGAAGATTTCTCACTAGCCCCGCGAGTGGGGAACTAAGAAAATGTAATTATTATTAACCACAATCATTTTATTTTAGTTTTTCGTCATTTCGTGCTAAAATTATATCTTTTTATCTAATATATCTACTATATATTTGTCAAATACCACTCACTCACTCACTCACTCACTCACTCACTCACTCACTCACTCACTGACCTATCATCGCCCAGCCCAAACCACTCGACAGAAAAATTTGAAATTTTGCATGGACACTCCATATATAACGTAGGCACTCGCTAAGAAAGGATTTTTTGATATTCGAATTTTTAAGTATTTTTAGAGGGGTTTAGGCGTTGCTAGGACGATAACAGAACAGCTGTTGCCGTATATTATCTATTTCATATTATTATTTTTAATTGAGGTTAATTTCCACTATGATGGCATGTCCTTGAATTACTAGAAATAAAATGTGAGTTTGCCCCTTATAGAGTTTATGCCCTGGTGATGGCCCATCCGAGGTAATAATATCCCGAACCACTTGACACAAAAATTTGAATTTTGCACGGACAATACGTTTAGAGTGTAAACACTCGCTAAGAAAGGTTATCTTGATATTCAAATGTTTAAGTACTTTTAGGGGGGTTTGAATTATTAAGAAGTTCCTCATCGGCTCAAAAAAGGTTCGATTTTGATATCATTTGGTACAAAAATCTTTCTTCTCATTTAAAAGGTCAAGTTCATTAACCAGTTGAATCCGTTTACTGTAAAATGGTTTTTAGAGCAAAATTTGTGCGAAAGATTACTTAACGTAGGAAAACGAATGAAACCATTTTTAAAGCGAGTTCTGTAGCCATTTACCAGAAAAATTGATAGAAATTCTTTTTAAAACTAATTTTCTGTTTGGGTATTCAGAAACGAAGTATCTGGAAAAAATTGTATTAATGGTGATAAAAGTTTTCGGATCTCAGTATATTTTCTAAAATATCTTGAAAACGGTTGGGAACTCGTAGTAAGTAGGCGGCTATTCGAAAGGTTACTAAATTCTCTACAAAAAAGACTCTGTTGTAATGTTCGGTGGGGCAATGTCAATCGAAGAGATAAGTGCTTAAAACTTCAAAGTAGTTAGATTTATTCTTTTCAACGTGTATTTGTCTCTGTTTACCTACCTTTTAAGTGGTTGTTGTATTTTTTTTTTGTTTTACTCCCCATCGGGAACAAGCACGGTTACCTCCACATGGTTTTTCCTGAGTAATTCTAAAGTCCGCGCAATAATAAGCTGTACAAAATTATGTAGTAGCTTTAATTTTGATCATACCTTATTTAACGCAATATAAAAACTACTTATCGGCCGTGGTGAAGCACGGGTAGTCAGCTAGTTAGGAATAAAATTCTATTAGGTTACGTTCCAAAAGTTTCTGGCTGCCAATTATTTTGGGTTAGTGTCGAATGTTCTGTTCTATTAAGCTAACCAAAGGAGAGTATATTTTTGTTGGGTCAATTAATTTCAGTTGTGATATTTTCTAAATATTGTTGTATAATGTGTATTTATTAGATATTTAGTAAGTTCATCAATGTACTGGATATTATCGGAAAGTAAGTCGGTCAAATTGTAGGGAAATTTAACATTTGTCCTGTATGTGAGTATTGCAGTACGTACATGTAGGTCTGTCCTGTCTTGACATAATGTATGACTGTGTCAGTCGTAAATGGTCAATCCTGAGACGGGATAAAACGACTTCTTCCCGTCTATTTGATATTTTGCTGGATGGCCATTCTTGTATAGCGGGGTTGACTTCTAAAAACTCATTGTCAGTTGATTAGTACCAGCATTCTTGTCATTTATATGTTACATATCTCTTAGGGTGGGTTTACACTTGCTAGTTATTGCAGGAAATTTATATGAGGCAGAAATTGCGACTAGTGTAAACCATGAGCAATTTATGTCTGAGATATATATTTCTATCACGAACTATAAGTGTGGACACTTCTATACCACCAGGTGTAAACACAGATTTTTACGAGAAGAATTTACTTTTCAGAGATAAATATCTTGGCTTCTAGCTGTATTGTCGACACTTCTATACCAACAGATGTAAGCACTGATTATTTGTGCTTTTGGCGAATTTATCGCAAATTAGAACAAATCCAGAACTGTCCTATACATATCTATGACATAAATGTCTAGCTATTTCTGTCAGTACGTAAACCTTCAAGAGAATATCTATCCGACACCTGACATATATTTCCTGCGAGAAGTGTCAGATGTAAACGCACCCTTAGGTTGGGTTTACACTTGCTAGTTATTGCAGGAAATTTATATCAGGCAGAAATTGCGACTAGTGTAAACCATGAGCAATTTATGTCTGAGATATATATTTCTATCACGAGCAATAAGTGTCGACACTTCTATACCGTCAGGTGAATACGCTTATTATAAAGAGAGGAATAAATGTCAGGGAGAAATATCTTGATTTCTAGCTATATTGCCGAAACTTCTGTACCAACAGATGTAAACACTGATTATTTACTAGTTGCAACAGGTCCGACCTTTATCGCTAGAGTTTTAACAGTTCGTCTACTTTTCTCTTTTATTATGGGGGGATAGTACAGTTTAAAAATATAGTTCTAATTAATAAAATTTCATAAAATAAAATAGTATTTCATTAAGTTAAATACCTACTTACCTGATGTTAAATATCCCAAGGTTATAGCTAGTCGTTCTGTAACACTAATAGCGTCTCTAAATTTTGTATCTTGCTTTGATATAAGAGGACCTATTTTACAAGCAAGCTTTTCGAAATCTGATGGTTTCATTCTTAAAAAATTCGAAAACTGCGCTGGATCCTCGATACAGAGCTCAGACATTAATTGATTGAAGAAACCTAATTTTCCCCGTCTTAAAATCCAATCTCGAACCCATACAGAACGTCCCCCCCCCCAACATTTGTATAATAACTAAACATGCCGCTATTTTGCGTTTCGATGCGTTCTTCATTGCAAGCAGAATGGACTAGACAGGACATATATGTATGAGTGTAAACAGGCCGGACATTTATTGCAAAGCGAGAAATATCCTATACATATCCATGACATAAATGTCTAGCTATTTCTCACCGTATGTAAACTTGCAAGAGAATATCTATCCGACACTTATATCGTGACATATATTTCCTGCGAGAAATATTAAGTGTAAACGCACCCTTAGAAACGGCTTGAAGATCCTGGTGTCATGTAATGTTACGTCTGGTGCTGGGCATCGATTTGCTAGTTTAGCCTGTTCGTCTTATGCATTATATTCTCTGATGTTTTTGTGTCGGGTATATTTTAAAGAGTTTGTGTGATATATTATTTCAAAAATTTCGCATGCTAAGGGATGTTTACTTTAAGACTTGTAGTGATCGTAAAGAACTGAGTTAGGCAGTGAATTTTGCAATGTTTTGTGTCTGATAGGCTGTTCAGTACTTGTTTTATAGGTTCCAGCTCAGCTGAATAAGTCCGTCTTTCAAAGTATATTTGTTCACAATAATTTTATTTTCCACGCTAAGAACTTTCAGTAGCTTTTAAATCATAGTGACTATTTTTTTTTTTTTTTTTTATTTGTTTGTTTACACAACAAACTCATTGTATACAAAACCATAATCCAACCTATTTGGACTTACGGACTTGAACTCTGGGGAACAACTAAAACTTCTAACATACAGAGAATACAGGCATTCCAATCCAAAGTCCTTCGCAAAATAGTCAATGCTCCTTTTTACGTTTCCAATAAAACTCTTCATAATGACCTAAACATCCCTTTCGTTCAAGAACTGGCAAAATCCCGCTTCCTAACCTTTCATTCCAAATTGTCCTTCCATCCCAATCCCAGAGCACAAACACTTTCCTCCCAAACCCACCCACAAAACCCGCCTAGAAGGCTCAAGAGACATTGGCCTCGTGACCAGCTAACTGACTAGTGGAGAAACAATATATTCAGTTCATATAGAAAGTGCCAATACTGATTGGCTCCTTCCATAAGTGTTATCATCATTATTATTTGTTATTTATTTAATTTTATATTATTTCGTCTTTACTTATTTATTATTTAGTTATTTCCATTTATTTTATTATGATTACCATTTATTCATTTATTTATACTTAAATTATTTTGATATTTCTTTTTATTTATTTCATTTTTATTTTATTTTATTTATTTATTTATTTTTTATTTTTATTTTTATTTATTTATTTATTTATTTTTACTTTGTTGTCAGTTGTATTTATCAATTTTTGTATATATCATTAATCATATTTGTGAACAAACTTAACCAATGTACTTAAAAATGTACAGATGTTAAATAAACGTATTATAATAAAAATAAAAAAATTGTATATGTTTTGACAAAAAAGATATTGTGATTAGTTATTTATTATTGTCATAACAATTAATCCAAAATTTAATAAAACCTCTTAAAATCAAATATAATACAATTGAGTCTTTAAGATTTGCATTTTCCCCGAACGAAAGTAAAAATAGTATTTATATTAATTATTTTGATGTACTTATTTTTCAATTTTTTTATGATTATTATCTTATTCCTTATTATTTTGTCTCATTTTTTTATATTATTTAATATTGTTGATTATTTGTTTTTTTCGGACTGGGACTGATTTTTAGTGTTCTAAAACTGTGAAATACCTTCGCCAAGGTTGCGGGACTGAAATAAATTAACTATTGTCATTTAAATACATATAATATTAGAAATGTCTTAAATGTTAAAGTGTAAGCTGTTATGCAACAACATATTTTTATGTATTTATTTTTTGTAACAGCTCTGAAGATGAAGCAGGAGCTTCTGAAAGCGCTAAGCGCGGAAAATATAATTATCGTGAAGGAATTCAACCTATTTTATTTTACCGAAGTCCTTGTTTCTTCTGGAAATTTCCTACGCCTATGTGGACTTTTGGATGCGTCCGGTTATAGAATGTTTTAAACGAAATTTCTACACGAATTTAACACACTTTTCCGCTCTGAGAATTCCAGAAATGGATTACTTTGCGAGATGAATCTGATGAAGAAGGTTTTACTCAGACTTAACTGTTTTCATATTGAGGAGAATGACTCAGAGCTCGTTGCTGACTCTACATTTCTTGAAGACTTGAAATCTCCAATTGGGGTTGCGGGGGGAGGGCTTAAGCAGGAGGTTGATGAGGTGGGGGTAAGATGATGGGGCACATAAAGGAGATGAAGCTGGGGGAATGGTGCCCTAACTGGTTCGTTTAATTTCGGCTATCGCATTAAAATTAGCGATGAAGGGTGTTTGCTGGGGAGTTTTCGGATAAGTAATAAGATACACAGAAGCAGCAAACGAGGAACATCTCGTTAAAAACCCTGCCGATACCTTTCTTTGATCTGGGAGGGCGTTCTTGATGTCTCAGCAGGAGCTGACGAATCATTTGTAGTCAGTGAACCGCGATGGCTACGGGTTTTCATGGCGGGAAGGAGGGGTACTTGAAAGGACTCGGTTCGTTTTATACCTGGCCGACCTGCAATTTCTTATCCGACACTTTGGTTGTACGAGATATCGACATGAAAGAAGGCTGAGCTCGGTTAGAGGCTGAAGGAACTGGTGAAGAATTTCAAAGTTGCAAAACTTGTGGTGAAACCGAACTTTTTTTGAAGACTTGCTTTCTCTTTTGTTGCACCTAACCTTAATGAAAAATTGGAAAATGTCCTCATTCCCAAAGGTACACCTTCTAGCGATCACAACTCCACCACCAACTCCTCTAGAAAGACTTAAAAAATCATCCTTCTATGGACGGAAAAAGAACAGGAAGGGAAACCAAAAATGTCTTCAGTGCAATAAAAGAGAAATATGTCCGTCCTGCCACCGGAAAAATTAAAAAAAAAAAAATCTATTGTATATTATGTAGTGGATTTTTTTTTAATTTTTGTAATTAATTATAAATCTATCTATATATATAAAAATTACGTGCCTGTCTGCTTGTTCCTTATACAAATCCACACCGTGTGACCGATTTTGACCAAACTTGGCACATACGTAGGTTTTAGCCCGGGAAGTCTCGTAGGCTAGGTCAAAAAAGTCTGCCTGCTGTCTGTCTATATGTTTGTACCTTATACAAATCCATACCATTTGACCGATTTTGAGCAAACTTGGCACACACGTATATCTTGATCCGGGGAGTGTCGTAGGGTAAGTCAAAAACGTCTACCACCTGTCTGTCTGTATGTTTGTTCCTTATACAAATCCACACTGCTTGTCCGAGTTTGATCAATCTTGGCATAGCGGTAGGTGTTTATACGGGGAGAGTATTTGGCTAGGTTAAAAACGCCTAGGACTAACAGTTCCGAGGCCACGGGATCGGTTAGATTTTAATAATACTAATTTGGTTTCTTATTTATTTGGGGGGGATGGAGAAAGTAGGTGTAGGATAGCAAACCGGGTAACAGCTAGTATATAATAAATATGCCTTTCTCTTATTTAACTTCATTTCTCTTATTCATTCCAACCCAATTAAGATAGTCATTTGGAAAATGAAGTAATGTTTTATACTAGGTGGCGTATCCGACACTGCCTTGTGTTATGTGTACTGAAAAACACCTTGTGGGAGGAGGGTTTAGCCTGAGGAGGTGTCTGTTGAAATATGTAGTGAAGAAGAATATACATCACCATTCGCTATTTTAGCGCGGTTCCTCCCTCCCCCATAGGGAGGAACCCCGCTTATAAGGTTGATACAATGAAACAATCCGGAAGTGCCGACTAGAAAATGAAACCATTTTCAAGGCGATAGCTTTAACCGTTTTTGAGAAAATTGGAAAAATACTTTTTGAATATCGTTTTTATTTTGGGTATTGGAGGATTATCGTTTTTATTTTTAAAATACATTATCGGAATCGAGGGTCACAATCTAATAATGAAACTGATCTATGTATTATGTAGTTGTGAATTAAAGATGTATTTTGATAATTTAGCATTGTTATTTATTTATTGTAAATATATAAAATTGTTGTTTAAATTCTTCTGTGCATCTTTGAGTAATCGAATCCCCTGATGAAGACAGACCCTTTCCCTTGTAGCCCTTCCAATCTCCCCTAAGGTATTGTTAACGAGAGGAGCGTTGCTAGAGTCACTTCGGGCTCGACATCCAAAGCACCCTAACGCAATTCTCTTCGAGTATATTAACAATTACCGAGTGCCAAGTTAACCGCTTATCTCGCGGGCTTTTCCAAACGAAGCTGGGTGGAGTGTTTGTAATTACACATCAATGAGACACTAATAAGAACCACCGAGGAGAGGGCGTCCCTTGATTAGGGTACGACACTCGACGTCTGCGCGCGCGCATCTTCACACGAGACTTGTTGATCGGCTTGACAAAAGGCTGTCAGCCGCACGCCGACTCAATTACCCGCAAGACAATGGGTTAACTTCCCCTGCTGCCTAGTCCTGATAACTCCTTATCCAGTACAACACCCTCGCCATATCCCCGGATAAAACACCATGGAAATACCCCAATCAAGAGACCCGAGGTGTCTGGGAGATTTGCATGCCTTAACCACCTAGGCACGCCAAAACCACCCCTCGCTCTAACGACAGCCTAATTGTACTGGCGTCGAATACGAAGTGGGATGAAAAGCTCTGTTTAAAATTCGTTGTGGCTTTAAAAGAGGGCGCCATGATGCCTTTAAAATGACACTGAATAGGTTAAGTTTGACTTAAACTGCTATTTAATTCCACCAGAGCCCCATTCGAATCCCAAACAGATCCGCTCTTTATCCTCCCCTTGTTCTAATTGCAACAACATTTAGACAATAAAAATTTAATCATCATGGTGTCGACGGTAAACATACTAATGAGGTCGCCATCTTTCTACTCCTAACGTTTTCTCTCTTTAATCTTGAGGTAAATCTTGTGTCATCACGCAGAACCAAAAAAATAAATAAATACATTTTAAATTACAAATTGGAAAAAGGATACATCGGAATGGCTGAATTTTGTATAAATATATATATATATATATATATATATATATATATATATATATATCAAACTAACGAATATGCATTAAGTCTAATTAAAATATATAATAAGATAATATGAAAGGAAGAAACTTAAAATATTTACTTTTAGTGGATAAATTACAATTTAGTAAAATGCCAAATACTCTAATACAGCGGTCCCGCTGAAGGAATGTTTCTGGCGGATTCAGTATCATAGGATACCAGATCCGCACACCTAACCGGGAATAACGTCTCCAGGTCCCTAACCAAATACGAAGGGTATAGGACATGGCCCGGAGTAGTGGGGATAGAAAGAAAACCAAGCTATCTGCTGACGTATATACCACGACGCTAGGCCCGCAGGACACATCCCTCTGACGTATATGCCGCGACGCTGGGCATGCAGAACACATCTCTATGACGCATATTCCACGACGCCGGGCCTGCAGAATACATCTTTCTGCCGCACATGACAAGAAGCTGTGCCTGCAGAACACATCTCTTTGACGCATATGCCATGACGCTGGGTCTGCAGAACACATCTCTCTGCCGCATACGACACGAAGCTGGGTCTGCAGAACACACCTCTCTAACGCATATGCCATGAACGTGATAAGGTACCAAACCACTTTTCACATTCGATACTTTGCATTTTTATCGACAATATATGGTCAACACTATGGCAAAATATTTTATTTTATTTATTAAAACAATGATAAATGTTACCTGCATTGTTAAATAGCTTGGTTCATTAAAATGACTGTTGAGTGATACGGTGAGATAGTTGTAAGTAGTTGTGTTAGTAGGAACTAAAACAGAGGATCTGGAGTAGCTGTAGATTAGTAGATGCACCAGCTGGTCTCCATCCTTCTCAGATCTCGTCCATTAGCGTCTGGGTCCAAGAGTAGATTTACAAGGCTCAGAGTTAGCCACTTAGATGTAGGAGTTGAAGTGGCTGCCTCCTACAGGCAGTCTGCTTTGTGTCGGGTAAGTGCTGCATCGGTCGAGTGTTTGGTCACCGATATCCTTTTCAAACGGCCAAGTTTATCTGTCGGTAACAGGAAAACTTGAGAATTTATAAACAGCCAGTAGGGATAGTATAATGATGTTCCAGAAACTCAAGTATAGGGTATATTTCGGAGAAGGGGTACCAGTGATTTTGGTAATAACTGTTATTGTATATAACATATGTATATTAAAGAAAATACATTTTATAAATAACCTCGAAACATATTTAATAACCTTAACTGATAAAAGCAAGTTAAATCTCTGAACGAAAATGGACGATGGTCTCCAAAATCTTCTCCAACAATCACTCCTTCTCATACCTCCTCCTCCATGTAAATCCGCATAGATATGAATCCAGCATGCTCCTCCTAGTCCTGTATTCTATCTTGGTTCTGCGTTTGATCTAAGCCCAAGTTTGGTAAAAATAAAGTTTCACGCCCTAAAACCGATTTCTTTCAAATTTTGTTCAATGACGTATTTTGATTCACTAAACACGAGTACGTTAAAAAAAAACCTTCGCATTTAACTAGGAAAGAAGTTATTAAGCACTAAAGTTAATAGAATAATTAATAGAATTCTATTAATTTTGGCGAGTTGGATTGACTGGTTTTTTTTTATCTTCTTGAGCGAGCGTAGCGAGCGGAAACGCATAGCATGTATGCCCTTAAGCGACAGGTGACGACGGGTGAGGATGCCCTTAGAATTAACAATATTTTTGAATAAATGGTTTCTGAACATTTCAAATGTGAGTTCTCTGTTTCCTAATGTTACATATCTGCGCATGCGCGTGTTTACAAATACGCTGTTGACGCCTAGTTTTATAACCTTCCTAACAGTGAACTTTAGAGCTTAATATTATATTCTATTAATTTTAGCGAGTTGGATTGACTGGGGTTTTGTTATCTTCTTGAGCGAGCGTAGCGAGCGGAAACGCATAGCATGTATTCCTTAAAGTCGTCATTTATGCCCTATAGTCGTCACAAATTTAGTTGTTTACATTAGCTCTCATAACCCACATGACAGTGAACTTTAGTGCTTAATAACTTCTTTCCTTGTTAAATGCGAAGTTTTTTTTTTAACGTATTCGTATTTAGTGCATCAAAATACGTTATTGTACAAAATTTGAAAGAAATCGGTTTTAAGGGCGTGAAACTTCATTTTTACCCTAAGTTTTTGGAATGATTCTCTGCATAATGTTTATATCGCATACCCTCCACTTTTTTCAGTCCTTTGTATGCCTTCAAGCAATATGAAGCATTTATTCATAACTTTTTTTGGATAATCAAATATTCGGCAGATTTGACCTTTTGATAGTGGAATACTTTCCCTTTCATAGAGTAAACTCGATTCAACGAGTAACGATTCAAGAGTTTCCCGTGCATAAGTCAAGCAGAAATTAGTAAGGATTGTCAATGAAAGATGCATTTTTTCACATTCGATACTTTGCATTTGTATCGACGATATCATTAAATTCACTCCTATTTATCATGTTTTGATTAAAGAAACTTATTCATTCTGTGCTGAAATTAAATTTTAAATGGGAAGTCGATAAAATGCTGCTTCAATTTATCGAAACACGTAGAATATATGGCAAAAATGTCGTCAGTGAGCGACAAGTGCAGCGGTGGTTTGACGATTTCGAGCGGGAAACCGCAAGCTTGAAGACGAGCCTCGTACAGGTCTAGCAACAGAGCTTGACAACCAACTCCTGCAGGCTACTGTAGAAAAAAATCCTGTTGTAACAGTAGAAGAGCTAGCAGAAAAACTTGGATCGACACATTATACAGTCCACCGACATAAACCGACACTACTAATGGGATGATCTAATGTATACATTACACACGCCTGAAAAAGAAGTAATTCCTTAATTAATTCCCATGGGAACACATAAAACGCCAATATAAAATTTAAAAAAAATTACAATAATTTTTTGCCCGAAGATTGACAGGAAATATTTTGCGGCTACCGCCAAAATCGTATGCAAATTAAAAAAGTCCGTCACGCAGGATCTGCATAACTAAGCACTTTCCTCAGAATTTGGGTAGTGTAGACTGCTTTCCAGAACAATTTTCTTAAAATATCCTACATAAATAAAATAAAAACGTGAATAGTTCTCTTTTAAATTTGTAATGAGTAACTGATCAATTATTAATTTGCTTCCAGAGGTATGTTTACACATGGTACCTACTACACTACGTAATAAATACAAAAAACCTCATATTATCGTATTTTGATCTAACGCAGAAACAGGATACAGTCACTCTAGTGGTAGAAAGCGCTCCTTGCGGCGGCTTTGTGAACCTACGTCTGGCGGGCTTTTCTATTGAAATATATTACAAATTAAACCCTCGCTTTCCGATTGACCGATTCAGCTCATTTTTACAACACTTCTTTCTCATGAGTTACCCACGACGTTTACCGCGTTTCGTTACAATATAGCAGAAATTACGACCGGTATGAGGTTACGACCGGTATATTAGGAATTTGGGCCCGGAGTAAACCCCCCCTCCTAATGAACCGATTTATTTTATTTTTACAACACATATTTAACTGTCGATTTCCACTACGAATACCGAGTTTCGTCGAAATATACCAGAAATCACGGCTGGTAGTGGCGAATTGGTATTGTGGGTCCGGAGTAAACCCCCCCTTCTAATGAACCGATTTAGTTCATTTTTATATCTCACTTTTCTCTCTATATTACCATTACGAATACCAAGTTTCGTTGAAATATAACAAATATTAAGGCTGACATAGTCTAATTGGGTCTATTTGGGTTCGGGGTAAACCCCCCCCCCCTTCCTGTGGACCGACTTTGGTGGTTAACGAACTCGTTCAATCGTTTGCTAATTGAATGCTATATACCAAGTTTCGTGACGAAAAAACAAAAACTCTGGCCGCTATCGTGTTAACAGACACACACACACACACACACATATATATATATATATATATATATATATATATATATATACATTTTAACGGGGGTCATTTTCGGTGTCTACTAGGTAGGATCGATAAAGATTTGAAGAAATTTTTCAAAAATTCCGTCATGAGTCCAACCTCAATAGCTACTTTCCTTCGGAGGAAAGTGCTAAAAAAAAGGAAGTAAAATTAAAGAACAGAAAATATAAAAAATAATGGCTTGAATAAAAAATTGCTGCTTCTCTTGTAAAAGTTACTCAATTAATAGGAAGGAAAATTTTAAATTTATTTTTCAAGATTATATGAACAAATAATTAAATTTTAATTTAATATAAAAGTTTTCCTTATTTTAAAAGAAAAAATGAATTATTTTTCTTGGAGAATTTAGGAAAATGTACAAAACAAGAAAAAGCATTTTAAATGTTTTTGTGTAAAAGATTGTCTTATCCTTGATGAATAATTCATGGAAGTCACAACAAAAAAAAACTACCTCGGTAAGGAAAAACGTTAAGGCCGTGGTTGGAGTGAACCTTTAGATTCTCAGCTCCAGGCTACAGCCATTATAAATACTATTGAATAACATCCATAAAATAATAATCACTATAAAAAGGTAACATACATGTATTATTAAAAAAATTAAAATATCCCATAAACCAAAAACATACTAACTAATCCGTATAGCATATCTTTTTAAATTTTGTTGAAACTCGCTTCTCGCATAGCTAATGCTAAAAAGAGGGATTCTTGACATGCGCTGATGTGGGTTCGAATCCCCCTTGTGGGAGATTGATTTTTTATTTAGCATTCGGCTCTCAGAAAAAGATCTCCTGATCCATAGAGAGGGTGAAAATCTTTTGATTGCCCGGCGCTAATGCCGTTGACACAGTTGCACCGCATAACTAGTTTATTGACTTTGTATATACAGGGTGTCCCATATTCAGATGTCATAATCCCATTTGTAGTTCAGGGACGCAAAAATGAGCGCTCAGTCTGAAAACTTAGAGGAGCTACTCAAACTTTTGTCTTTTTTTAAAAAAAACTACTGGCTTTTTTAATGAAAAAGTGAGGTTTGAGAATTTGTGATCACTGTATCGTAAAAAAAATAACACATTTTTAGAATCATAAATATATCATGCAAATTAAGAGCTATATTAAAAGCCATATAAATGAAAATGTTTAACATTAGTGTTTTATTAAATTATTCAATATTTTCTTAATCACCTATTTTTGAAGCTTATTAAATAATGCAACTTTTGAGACGGAGGAAAACCTCTAAGTCTAAAAATAGGTGATTAAGATACTATTGAATAATTTAATAAAACACTAATGTTAAACATTTTCATTTATATGGCTTTTAATATAGCTCTTACTTTATATGATAATATTTCAATAACAGGTGTTTCTTATTGGAAATTTAATCTAGATTCTAAAAATGTGATACAAAATGATTACAAAGTCCGAAACCTCAGTTTTTCTTTTTAAAAAAACAGTAGTTTTTTAAAAAAGACAAAAGTTTGAGTAGCTCCTCTAAATTTTCAGATTGAGCGCTCATTTTTGCGCCCATGAACTACAAATGGGATGCAGAATAAACCCTTAAAGTTATGTCATCTCAACGTGGGAGACCCTGTATACAGCGTGGCCCAGATAAGCAGGCCACAAGAGACATAACTACTAAACGGTTTGAGATATCAAACTTTTTCAAAGGGGTAAAGTTGTAGTTCTCGTTGAGATCTATAAAATGATGCCCTCGGAAATTAGAGAATAACACTTCTAATGGCTCAAATAGACTTTTGAAGGGAGGAGTTTCCTCTTTACCCATATTTTGCATTATATTTTTAAAATGTACTAACAAAACAAAGAAGAACCGTGCAAACGGGGTTTCGATGACTCAAGAATTCCTCTGTAAAGATACGTTTTGATTTGCATGTATTCCTTATCTGAAATTCCAAAAAAAATATTATTTTTGTTAAGGAAGGGCTAATCCAGCTTAGGATAACAGTTGCATTATAAATTCGTTTATTTCCATTGATGGGCTTATCAAATTACGTACATGTACATTAGGGTGTATCGATTTTTAACTTTTTTTTTGTTTCCAAATTCCAAGTTGAAAAAAAAGTTGTTACTAGGCACCACAGCTTACCACAAAAAATTTTGGATTTTTAAAAAAAATGTTTAGGTCTCCCGCACAAGACCTAAAGTTTAGAGAATTTACTAAAAAAGTCAATTTTTACAAAAATATTTAAAAAACCTAAAACACAATTATTCTAAGTTTCAAGTTAACATTCCACTAACAATGAGCACACAAAACGATAAAAAAATTATTTTAAAAATTTGCCACATCATTTATGTCTCCCGCACGAAGCCTAAAAGTCGTAAATTTCAGCCAATTTTTGAAATTTTACAGTACTTTGATATTTTTGTGGTTCCTGGTTTAAACCTTAAATATAACTAAATCCACGTTAGGCTGGATTTGTAGTAATAAGTGAAATAATGAAGAAAATTTCAATACGTCAAGCGTCAACTTGAAACTTGTGGTGGGGGAAGGCCAGATTGTCGCACCGCGGTGACGCGCCACCTATGAATCACCGCGCAGACGGGTAAGCAGTGGCATTTGTGTTTTGAGTGCAGTAGTCCTGTTTCTAATGTTCAATAGTTGATTTTTGTTGTGTTCAAGATGAGTAAAAAACTAGACAAAATACCGACATGCCGGTCATAAAGCAACCTATCGGGTCCGCGTTGAAATGAAACAAGAGGGAATTTATCAGCCTGCAAAGAAGGTAATTGCATTAAGAGTTTCTTTAACATTTGAGGTGATAAGGAAAAGAGGGTCTATTCCTGTTCGTAGCATCAAAACCACAATATTCATGATTTTAAAACTGCACAAGCTGCTTGAGAAACTCCTACCAAGATGCAGTAACGGGTTTTCAGTCAAAACCGTGTGACCTCAGCAACACGGTTTTGTTTCGTTTTATACAAATACCTGCATTAAAGCTTTTTAAGTTTTTTAGTTACGTTTTTGTTACACTTTGCCTTTGACATCAATATAGGACCACGTTGGTTGGCCAAAAATTCTTGTTCTAGTGCCGGAACATTTTACTCAATAGAGCACATAGGTTGCTTTATGACCGGCATGTCGGTATTTTGTCTAGTTTTTTACTCATCTTGAACACAACAAAAATCAACTATTGAGCCTTAGAAACAGGACTATTGCACTCAAAACACAAATGCCACTGCCTACCAGTCTGCGCGGTGATTCATAGGAAGCGCGTCACCGCGGTGCGACAATCTGGCCTTCCCCCACCGCAAGTTTCAAGTTGACGCTTGACGTATTGAAATTTTCTTCATTATTTCACTTATTACTACAAATCCAACCAAGCCTAACGTGGATTTAGTTATATTTAAGGTTTAAACCATGAAACACAAAAATACCAAAGTACTGCAAAATTTCAAAAATTGGCTGAAATTTACGACTTTTGGCCTCGTGCGGTAGACATAAATGATGTGGTAAATTTTTGAAATAATTTTTTTATCCTTTTGTGTGCTCATTGTTAGTGGAATATTAACTTGAAACTTAGAATAATTGTGTTTTAGGTTTTTTAAATATTTTTGCAAAAATTGACTTTTTTAGTAAATTCTCTAAACTTTAGGTCTTGTGCGGGAGACCTAAACATTTTTTTAAAAAATCCAAAAATTTTTGTGGTAAGTTGTGGTGCCTAGTAGCAACTTTTTTTTCAACTTGGAATTTCGAAACAAAAAAAAAGTCAAAAATCGATACACCCTAATGTACAAAACGTAATTTAATCTTGCTTTGCAATATGCGTAATAGGGTTATGAAACACTACCTTCCTAACCTTCCTCCCTGTAAACCTGTCATCAGTCCCTAGCCTTTCTATTGTAGGACATTTTATTACGAATATTATTAAAAAAAAAAAAAAAGTGGTCAGTATTATGTCCCGGCCGCCTGATTTCCTCTCGATTAATTAAGGCTGGGCGACCCTGAGACGGTCACGGCGACCCACGTCCGAACTTCGAAGACACTAGAACAAAACATCATCAGTGAGCTCGAGTTCTGAGCTCTGATTATGAAGAATATTAGTCCAGTGCTCTACCACTGACCTAACCTTGCCCCATATATATATATATATATATATATATATATATATATATATATATATATATATATATATATACATTAGATAGTAGATATAATTACGGCCCTAGTGACTATGTATCATAAACGATCTACTGAAGGAGATATATTGAGCGGGAGAAGTTAGTATGACAGAAGCCAGCAATTATTATTCTTTGGGTTTGCTGTGAAAGCAATCAGCCATTACTGACAGCAAGTCTTTGAAGTTGGTGCAACGACCATGAACTAACAGCTACTCTCCTGGCAAAATGCAATATCCCCCGCCGGCAAAGGGCAAATCATGCGTGTGCTTTTGCTAGCCAATGCTCAACTTCTTCTATCGATGTATCCATACTATCCACATGATTAAATATGCATCGATTTCGTTTATTAACAAACTGCGCCAACGGCCATAACTACGTTGATCACCGAAATTAAGCAGCGTCGGGCGTGGCTAGTACCTGAATGGGTGACCGACCACGTTCTGTTGGCATTATAAAAGGGTGGCATCCTGTAGATAGCCCGGCATTAATAGCCCAACTGCTGATAAGGTGTTAAAAAAATATCAATCCATAATGAGGAACATAACAAAAATAGGATATTAAATTCTAATCTCCTATGTTTTTATTGAAAGATCTAAAGGAAACTGAAAGCGATTCTAGCTTTACATTATTTATTTATTTATGTTATTTTTGTCATCAATTGATGATAAAACGAAATCTTTTTCCGTAAAATCTTCTCTGGTAATAATTCTTCTTATGTTTCCATGTTAAAATGTCAAAATGTATGTTGTGTCCGTGAATGGATTGTGTTCTATTCCATTGACAAAAGGAAGTACCTTTTTGTTGGGTCAATAAACGAAAAAGTCCGTCACGCAGGAGCTGCATAACTAAGCACTTTCCTCAGAATTTGGGTAGTGTAGACTGCTTTCCAGAACAATTTGCTTAAAATATCCTACATAAATAAAATAAAAACATGAACAGTTCTCTTTTAATTTTGTAATGAGTAACTGATAAATTATTAATTTGCTTCCAGAGTTATGTTTACACATGGTACCTACTACACTACGTAATAAATACAAAAAACCTCATATTATCGTATTTTGATCTAACGCAGGAACCGGATACAGTCCCTCTAGTGGTAGAAAGCGCTCCTTGCGGCGCCTTTGTGAACCTACGTCTGGCTGGCTTTTCTATTGAAATATATTACAAAGTAAACCCCCCTTTCCGATTGACCGATTGAGCTCATTTTTACAACACTTCTTTTTCATGAGTTACCCATGACGTATACCGCGTTTCGTTACAATACAGCAGAAATTACGACCAGCATGAGTATATTAGTAATTTGGGTCCGGAGTAAACCCCCCCTCCTAACGAACCGATTTAGTTTATTTTTACAACACATATTTACCTGTAGATTACCACTACGAATACCGAGTTTCGTCGAAATATACCAAAAATCACGGTTGGTAGTAACGAATTTGTATTGTGGGTCTGGAGTAAACCCCCCCTCCTAATGAACCGATTTAGTTTATTTTTACAACACATATTTACCTGTAGATTACCACTATGAATACCGAGTTTCGTCCAAATATACCTAAAATCACGGCTGGTAGTGGCGAATTGGTATTGTCGGTCCGGAGTAAACCCCCCCTCCTTATCAACCGATTTAGTTCATTTTTATATCTCACTTTTCTCTCTATATTACCACTACGAATACCAAGTTTCGTTGAAATATAACAAATTTTACGGCTGAAATGGTCAAATTAGTGTTTTGAGTTCGGGGTAAACCCCCCCTTCCGTTGGACCGATTTTGGTGGTTAACGAACTCGTTCAATCGTTTGCCAATTGAATGCTATATACCAAGTTTCATGACGAAAAAACTAAAACTCTGGCCGCTATCGTGTTAACAGACACATATATATATATGCATATATATATATATATATATAGATATATATAAATTTTAACGGGGGTCATTTTCGGTGTCTACTAGGTAGGATCGATAAAGATTTGAAGAATTTTTTCAAAAATTCCGTCATGAGTCCAACCTCAATAGCTACTTTCCTTCGGAGGAAAGTGCTAAAATCAATTTCACTAATGTGCTTTGATTATCCTTTCTTTTTTAAATATTGTTGTAAATATTTGCATGTTTTAGGTATTTCATAAGGTCATCAATGTACTGGCTACCATCGTTTAGTAAGTCGGTCAAGAAGTTGGGTACTTTCAATTTTGTCCTGAGTCTACTCTCTGTCAGTATGTGCTTTATTGAGAGGCCAGTATTGCAGTATGTACATATCGGTCTGTCTTTTCTCGTCATAATGTAGGAGTGTGTCAGTCGTGAATGGCCAATCCTTAGACAGCATAAAACCACTTCTTCTCGTCTAATTGATCTTTTACTCGATGACCATTCGTGTACAGTGTGCTTGATTTCTCGAAGCTTGTTGTCAGTCGTGTTATACCAGGATTCTTGCCATTTATCTGTTACATATCTCTTAGATAAGGCTTGAAGATCCTGGTATGTCATGTAATGTACGTCTGGTTCTGGTCGTCGAGTGGCTAGTTTAGCCTGTTCGTCTACTGCAGTACTTTGTCTGATGTCTTCGTGGCCGGGTAACCAGTACATTGTGAAGTGTTTTTTGGTGTGATACATTACTTCAAAAATGTCGAAAACTATGGGGTGTGTACTGTAGCAGCTTTACATTAAACCATACGAATTCTACAAGAAGGTATGACCCACAAGTAAGGAGCTAGTTCTCATGATGTTATAGTGTTAGTAAACCCATAGGGTTAGTGATCATATGCCGTTGGAGTCGCATTGATATAGAGTTGGTCGTCGTATGGGATTGGCTGTCAATTTCAGTGGATGTCATATAAATTTATGGTCGGATTGATGTGGTGGTCATGTGGAATTGGTGGTCACATAAAGTTAGTCGTCAAACGGAGTTGCAGTATATTTGTGCTTGCTGATACTTAGACCACAAATATACTACTAGAGACAGAGCCCGTTTAGAGATGGTCATCGTATGTGACTACCAGTAATTCGAGTGGCAGTCAAAACGAGTTTTTGGTCATGTTTAATTAGTGGACATATCGTCCCTACCATGTCAAACTTTCGAATATAAAAATCGGCACTTTTCAAGAGAGCAAGATACAGCTTTAATAGTTATTCCTAAATTATTGAGTTGGTCATCGTATTGGCCTGACAGTCATTTTGAGCGGTAGTCATATGGAGTTAGTGGTCATATGCATTTGGGGTCTGTTTTTGGTTGGTGACGCTTTGAGACAAATCCCATATTGAGTTAGTGATCGTCTGGGACTGGCAGTCATTTTGAGCTGTTGGTCACATAGAGTTAGTGGTCATATGCAGTTGGGGTCTGTTTTTGGTAGGTGACGCTTTGAGACAGATCCCATAGTGAGTTAGTCATCGTATCGGACTGACAGTCATTTTGAGCGGTAGTCATATGGAGTTGTTGGTTACATAGAGTTAGTGGTCGTATGCAGTTGGGGTCAGTTTTTGGTTGGTGACGCTTTGAGACAGATCCCATATTGAATTGGTCATCGAATCGGACTGACAGTCATTTTGAGCGGTAGTCATATGGAGTTGTTGGTTACATAGAGTTAGTGGTCATATGCATTTGGGGTCTGTTTTGGTAGGTGACGCTTTGAGACAGATCCCATATTGAGTTAGTCATCGTCTGGGACTGGCAGTAATTATGAGTTGTTGGTCACATAGAGTTAGTGGTCATATGGAGTTAGAATCCATATATGGTTGGTACATATAGATTTGATGGTACATATGAAAATGATAATCATATGTGATAGGTAGTCTTTTTTATTGGGTTGTCACATGGATATGTTGATCACATGGTTTAGTCATCATAAAGAGTTAGAGACCTTACATTGTTTCAGATATTGCCCATGTGTAGTTTTTAGTCATAATGAATAGTTGACATGTACAGATGGCGGTCAATAGTAGTAGTAGTAGTAGTAAAGTAAATTTTATTATATACATGTACAAATAATAAGTCCTTGAGAAATTCACAATAAATTTACATAAGCTTGGATATAATCCATCAGCTAAGCGACACCACATAATATAATACACATGAAAATAAAATAAAAACAATATAAGTGATTTTAAACAATATAAAAACAAATAAATAAGTAAAACAAAAATTGATCCTCCTTATTCCTGATAATAAAATTTAAAATTCATAGCCTCTTTAACGTAGTGGTATCGTTTTGAGTAGTCCTGGCCGTTCAAATAGTCTATTGCTTACGTGTGGGTTAATCTATTATTATGGAATATGTTTACTCTTTTTTCGGAGAGGATTGGGCATACAGCTAGGAAATGGATGATATCTTCGGTCAATAGTTGTTGGTGATGTATTTAGTTAATATCCATATGAAGTAATAAGAGTTCAAAGATTTTATGTGTATTATAGTTATTATTTATGTGTATTATAGTTATTATTTATGTGTATTATAGTTGTTATTTATGTGTATTATAGTTATTATTTATGTGTATTATAGTTGTTATTCATGTGTATTATAGTTATTATTTACGTGTATTATAGTTGTTATTTATGTGTATTATAGTTGTTATTTATGTGTATTATAGTTGTTATTTATGTGTATTATAGTTATTATTTATGTGTATTATAGTTGTTATTCATGTGTATTATAGTTATTATTTACGTGTAATATAGTTGTTATTTATGTGTATTATAGTTATTATTTATGTGTAGTATAGTTATTATGTATGTGTATTATAGTTGTTATTTATGTGTATTATAGTTATTATTTATGTGTATTATAGTTAATATTTATGTGTATTATAGTTATTATTTATGTGTATTATAGTTGTTATTTATGTGTATTATAGTTATTATTTATGTGTATAATAGTTATTATTTATGTGTATTATAGTTATTATTTATGTGTATAATAGTTAATATTTATGTGTATTATAGTTATTATTTATGTGTAGTATAGTTATTATGTATGTGTATTATAGTTGTTATTTATGTGTATTATAGTTATTATTTATGTGTATTATAGTTAATATTTATGTGTATTATAGTTATTATTTATGTGTATAATAGTTATTATTTATGTGTATTATAGTTATTATTTATGTGTATAATAGTTAATATTTATGTGTATTATAGTTATTATTTATGTGTAGTATAGTTATTATGTATGTGTATTATAGTTGTTATTTATGTGTATTATAGTTATTATTTATGTGTATTATAGTTAATATTTATGTGTATTATAGTTATTATTTATGTGTATAATAGTTATTATTTATGTGTAGTATAGTTATTATGTATGTGTATTATAGTTGTTATTTATGTGTATTATAGTTATTATTTATGTGTATTATAGTTAATATTTATGTGTATTATAGTTATTATTTATGTGTATAATAGTTATTATTTATGTGTATTATAGTTATTATGTATGTGTATTATAGTTGTTATTTATGCGTATTATAGTTATTATTTATGTGTATTATAGTTGTTATTTATGTGCATTATAGTTAATATTTATGTGTATTATAGTTGTTATTTATGTGTATTATAGTTAATATTTATGTGTATTATAGTTATTATTTATGTGTATAATAGTTGTTATTTATGTGTATTATAGTTAATATTTATGTGTATTATAGTTATTATTTATGTGTATAATAGTTATTATTTATGTGTATTATAGTTACTATTTATGTGTATTATAGTTATTATTTATGCGTATTATAGTTATTATTTTTTCACCACAATTATTAGTTATTGCGAAAGATGTTAGTATATTTTTAAAACCATCAGATACTTTGCTATTAGTACAATATTGATTAAGTTTTAACAGTTATCTTCGTTGTATTTGGGCAGAATTTCTTTTCAATACAAGAGCAAGATTTTCGACGAAAGAAACTTCCATTAAAATCCTTCATTCAAGTTAAATGATTTCGTTTGATAATTAGATCTAAAAAAAAAAACCCAAAGTCTGAATAAGGGGCGCGAATCGAACCGCAATGACTCGGCCGGACAAAAGCCCCGTGGAGTCCCGTTAAAAGTTTGAAACTTTCTCTGAAGATTTCGGTTTTCGGCTCATTAAGGAAAGACAAGAAGACAATACTTGCTCTCCAGATTTTGAAGCTTCAAAACTTCATCCCACGCCACGTGTAGACCTTTCAAGAGGCGAAGTTATCCTTATGTTAGACTCTTGTAATCAGGGAAGGCTTATATATATATATATATATATATATATATATATATATATATATATGCAGAAAAATAAATTGGACACTCTGGTTATTGTCTGTTTTGTCCTGAAACTCCAGTGAAGCTGTTTTTTATTTTATAATATTATGAAATAAAAAACAAACACAGCTTCACTGGAGTTTCAGGACAAAACAGACAATAACTAGAGTGTCCAATTTATTTTTCTGCATATATATATATATATATATATATATATATATATATATATATATAATATATATATATATATATATATATATATATATATATATATATATATATATATAAGCTAATTCTTATTTAAGAATTAGATGTGTTATCAAGGTATTATTATTAAATGGGCGATTTCCCTCTAAATTTGCATTCAAGAGTTTCATAAGCTGTTGTTTAATATATTATGTATATATTGACTTTATGCGCGTATATATTTACATTATTTATGAATATATATATATATATATATATATATATATATATATATATATACTACTTCACATTGCATTATTACATTATCGTGGAAATATTTGCATATTTTTTATATTGAGTCTTTTTTTACTGGCATTCTAGGAAACTTTTAATTCATCAATATGGCGGCCAGTTATTTATTAGAAAATGGACATGAATTATTATCAGCCATCGATTGAATATTTATGCCTCAAGAGAAAACTATATTAACATAAAATATATTTAATAATCCATTGTTAATGCAGTATAGAGTCTATGTGTTGGCTATCTTCACTTAACAACTCGCATAAGTTGTGAGGTAAATTCAGATCACGTCATGCAGTGTGTGAGTAGATGTTTCGCCGTAATAGTAGTAGAGAGAGAAAAACTTTATTTGAGAAAAGTTTGGTTGCCCAACTTAATTGGGTTGCTCAACACACAACATAATGATCAACCCTTCAAAACTAGCCCTTTCCCTACCGTGGACTGCTCCAGCAGTCGAGAGTGGTCGGGACCTGTGTACCGTCGACTTGTGTAGAAGTCGAAGGAAGACGGGACCCACGTACCGTGGACTTGTACAGCAATCGAGAGCTCGGCGAATCTCTCGCAATCTTTATCTTCTCATTTCTTGACTATCTAGCGTTACCGTATTGTACTTCTAGAATTCCTGCCTATTACTAGATGGCATTTGAATCAAGTTTTTGGTCGTTTTAGTCTAATTAGAACTCGTTGCCTCCTCCGCCCATTTACCCTGTCAACCCTAGGCAAATTACCGTTTGTTTTTATACTTCTGTACATTCCTAACAGCATTTATTTGCAAAATCAGTTAACTTTTAGTCCTGAAGTGTTATGATCTTATATTCTTGTTTTGTTAAATTTAGAAAAACTGTTGGCTTTTTTTTTTATTGCGTGTCCTCCATTTTTAAAAAAAATATTTAATATTTTATTAAAAAGTTTAATATATTACATATTGAATTAAATAATTCATTAAATTAAATGTAAATATTTATAATTATGCTTTTGTTTTTGTAAATAAATTGTATACATAAAAAAAAAATGTTAACTCCGCCGGTTTACAATGTCACGGATCAAAAAGGAAAATTTATTTGCCGTAGTTACTGAGTATATAATTCCCTTGCTTATTATTCATAAAATAATGGGAAAAAGGTAACTGAAAAAACCCTTATTTTTTTTACTCGTATATAATATAGCTTTTTTATTACTTATTTTAAAAGAAAGTTATTCAACTTAAAATAATTATTAAAACGCCAAACTAATTCAACATGAATAAAAATTAATAATCATTGAAAGCAAAATCAAAATCAAAATGATAAAAGGGCGCTAATGGCCAAGAATTATGTCGATGCGCCGTAAAAAAAAAAAAAAAATGATTAAAGACGAGTTTAATTACGGCGAGGAGATCGCTGAAAGTCGAGGCGCTGTGACCGAGAGTGGGAAAAGTATCCCGTACAGGGGGCCCGAAGCCGGGAGCGAGTTTCCCGTACAGGAGAACACATCTCCTCGCGGCTCATTGCGTACGGAAAGGGCTAGGTATTCCAAAAAAAAAAAAAGAAAAAAAAAAAGACAAGAAAGAATAATTAAAACAAAAAAAAGCATTATATAAATGAAATAAAATGATGAAGTAATAAAAATTAGGGAAAGAAATAAAAAACTAATAATAAATATACAAAATAGTTAAATAATAATTAAATTGATAAGATTTTTAGCCATATATGTGGCTCTGAATGATGGCGAGGGAGTCAACAAGAATTGATTCTGCTATTCTTCCTAGAATGTTCTCGCTGATTCCTATTTCCTGGAAGAATGCAGCTGTTTCCTTGGGAATGGTGCCTCGGGACCCGAACCATAGGCCTTTCACGGAGAAATCTCTTGTTCCATAGCTCTCCCGGAACTTTTCCTCGTAATAAGAGATGCACTTCTCGTAGATAGCTTGCTTCTCTCTATTTATGTTTTGGCTTTGATTGTTATCATTGCCTTCATAACGAATTGTTGGGTCTAAGATTAGAGCCGTTTTGTTTTTCCGTTTGAAGGCAACGATGTCGGCATATCTTGAAGAGCCTTCATCATCGATGCTGTAAACTTCTTCGAAGTAGTCGTAACCATTATCTTTCATAAGCTCCATGAGCGTGTGCTTCACATTGTTATGGCGAGGTGTATTTCACAAAACGGCCTTTGTTTTTTTTTTTTTCTTTAAGAAACTGTGTCGGAAATGAACAATCCTTAAGCGAGTCAATACCACTTCATCTCTTCGGTTCCCGCGCAAAATGGACTATGATTGCTGAGTTCTTGTCAAGTAATGCATCCTGCTACATGATTCTCCAAGCAGATATGTTGTTGATTTCAGTATAAACTGCCTTATCAGCCTTAAAATAACATCTGATAAGAAGATGCGGTGTAACGAGATTAATTCTTGTAGGTTGAAGGGAAATTCCTTGTATGTGATCCAATTAAAACTTCATTCTAAAGTTTCGAGAATGAAAGTACAAGGATTGAGTTAATATATTTCTCTACAGGTTTATACCTACACTTGAAGGACGGATGGCGATTACCTGTAGAGAACCCGTCGTAAAAATCTCTTCTCACTTCTCTATCTGCTAATCGACACAAATATTTCGCTGTCTGCAAAGCGTCACACTTAACTCCTTATGTGCTAATCGTCAAGCTTACTTCTCTATCTGCTAACTGTCACATATACCTAATTGTCTGCTAATCGTCACATATACCTCGCTGTCTGCTAATCTTCACGCACATCTCACTACCTCCTAATCGTCACGTTCACTCTGCAATGCGCTAATTGTCGCTTCCAGTCCACTATCAGCTAATTGCCAGACATACCTCGCTTTCTACGCATCTTCACACATACCTCGCTGTCTACAAATCGTCAAATATACCGCGCTATCTGCCCACCATCATGCATAAACCGCTATCAGCTAATTATCACACATACCTCGTTATCTACTAATCGTCACGCATACCTCGTTATCTACTAATCATCCCCTATACCTCGCTATCTGCTAATCATCATAGATACCTCGTTATCTACTAATCATCCCCTATACCTCGCTATCTGCTAATCATCATACATACCTCGTTATCTACTAATCATCCCCTATACCTCGCTATCTGCCAATCATTACACATACCTCGTTATCTACTAATCATCTCCTATACCTCGCTATCTACAAATCATCATACATACCTCGTTATCTACTAATCATCCCATATTCCTCGCTATCTGATAATCGTTACGCATACACCGCTAACAGCTAATCGTCACACATACCTCGTTATCTAGTAATCATCCTGTATACCTCGCTATCATCTTATCGTCACGCATACCTTACTCCGCTATCTGCTTATCACTTGTGTGTGGGTGTTTGTGTTTGTTTGTTCGTTAAAGCAATAGTTTCCAGGGTTGTGTGTTTTTGCCCTGTAATTCAGCTGTTGCATATCCACAAGTTATTGTTTAGATGTAAATCTTCCTTGACAAATGTAAGAGCTCACAATTTTTGCGGTTCTCCATTGTATACATAAATAAATGAATGGCATTAGCGTAATCTAACCTCCTCGCTCATGAATGTGCTTAATTACGCACTTCTTCCGCTGCATATTTATTAATTTTCATATTATTATTACTATTTACTAAAATGTAACTTATCATATCTTAATAATATATATTTACAATTTATGTAGTAGCTGTATCCGTTTCCTACCTCAAGCCAACACCATCCTATTCTGTCTATAGCTTTCCGATATTCCCCACGCATTCCGGCTATAAAATACTTGCCTTCTATATACAGCCAGGAAGCGGAGCATTCTTTCACGTAACGAATTCTCTCGGGGTAAAATAATCAAGACAAATTAGATTCTATATTACATTCCTCTAAGGATAATAATTTGGGATGACTTCTTTAGTTTTAATATTCGTTAGATGATGTAATATTAAAAACAATAACTCTTCTCAGCTATTCGCAAATCGGGAGTGAAAGGATGAAGATTTTCTGGGAAGAGACGAAGAAAATATTGAACAGAATGCTTAAGGTTCCATGCGGTCTTCAGTTGGCAGAAAAAATCCCGAAAAAAACATTTTTGTAAGCCTTAAATTCACTATTTTATGGTAAATATACATAGAATTTGCCATGCGTTTTATAGGGATAACACTCTATTTCAAGAGCAATGGGTTCGAATTCCATTTGGGCTGGTGAGTATTATTCCGAAAAGACAAAATTCAATGCTTCCTTTCCTCTGCTGACTAGAAAAAGATGGAAATCTCTAGATAGCCCATCCTAAAATTGTGCAATATCTATAAAGGTACTCACATTGTAAATATATAAGTACTTATATTATATTGTCTTAAATAACTAATTTATAAGACATAAATACACTATATTATGATAAATGTATACATAATGCCCTTGAGTGTTAAAAGTGTTAATACTCTAATCCAGGGCCGTCGATTCGAAAACTATTATGGGTTAGGTATTTTTTCGAAAAGGCTGTATGGTATGTGTAAGTATTCTGTATTACTTGGGAGGGTGAGGAGGTCGTACAGCCACGTCACTGCGCACATTAGCCGTTTCTGCCTGGTATTAGTTTTATTATTATGTTATTTTAAGCTGCTGTTATTGGGATCATTTGTTTTGCCACGTGTGTAACGTAATATACATAATTTATTAAAATTATTAAAATTAATTTTTAAAAAAGTAAAAGAAGATTCAAAATAAAATAACATAAAATGAAAATTTTTAAAAAAATCAGAAAAAGCTATTTCTTTTGGAAATAGATGAAAATGCGGATGTTTTTATATTTTGTCGTATATATTTACAGTTTTTACTTTGGTAATTATATTGTCAATGTGATGACAACACATATATATTCCAGCGGTATGTTCAAGTCTGAGAAGGAAATCGGTTAGACTGTCTTTGAATTATATTTTTTTTATTAGACGTGTGTAATACTCGTACCTCACTTTATATAGGGTGATCAAAACTCGATTGACACCCCACTTTTTTCCCATAATTTTCGAAATTTTAAATTGAAACTTGGTAGGTATTAACGTAGTCGAATGAACTTTCATTGGACCTAATGCGCGACCTCTCAACTTTCTCCAGTTCTTCCCCAGAGACCCTAAGTCTGGAATCTCCAATGGAATGGGGTTATTTTAAGAAGTTGCAAATTTAGAATGTATGCTACTTCTAGTAATTCTGTTTTTAACATGAGATGTTGTAAGTCAAGAAAATGGATTATAGAGAAAGTTAGAAAATGAAAACCTGTGAAAGAATAACAACATTCTGCCGAAGCCGTAAGTCTGAAAGCCGAGGGAGCATTAAGCCGAGAGATATCGACTCTGAGGATATGCCCCTCCAGAGGGCAGTATTGGCCTTTTCAAAGGGATAGAAGGATAGCAGACCAGAAGGGAGATAATAACAAAAAAGAAAAAAAAAAAAAAAGGAGACACAAAAAATAAAATCGGAAGGTAAAAAGTCGCGGAGGTATCCATCGGATCTGACTGGGGGGGTGTTTGCCGAGTGACTGCCCGGGGGTTGGGGAGGGGGGTGGTTTGGGCGGGAATGGTTTTGGCGGGGTTGGTCACGTGGCTTGGAGCTTTATTAACCCAATAGAGCTTCTGCTCTCCAGACCTCCGATATGACGTCATACTCCGGCTCGGTTCTCTTTGAAGTCTTCAGGATGAAATAAATACAGTCAGCTGGCAGTAAGATAATTTGAGGCTTCTTTATCAGCTGACGTCATGCCTCTTCTTACATTTATTGCTTTCACATTCAAAGTTTTGTGTGTGTGTGTATGTATATATATATATTCTTTTTTATCCTAGTAGGCATGAGGTCATTAAAGCAGTCTTCCCTTTTTTAATAAATAAAGTAGTATAAAAAAAAGGGAAGACTGCTTTAATGACCTCATGCCTACTAGGATAAAAAAGAATTTGGATATTTTGGGTCATCTATAAGAATAAATAATATATATATATATATATATATATATATATATATATATATATATATATGGGGGCGAGGTTAGCGCAGTGGTAGAGCACTGGACTAATAAGCTGGAGGCCTGCGGCCTCCCTGACTGTCCCTAGGCCAACCCAGCCTTTAATTAATTTAATAATGGGTACCTTGGGTGCCAATGACTCTAGCAGTCGAAGCAGCCAAGGGGAAAATCAGGCGGCCGGAGCATAGTACTGACCACACTATCTCCCTAGTGTGCCGTATGGTCATGAATCAGATCCCTCTACAGTATCTGCCCCTCAGGGCCCTCGTGGCCAGTTACGGGACTGATTTTATATATATATATATATATATATATATATATATATATATATATATATATATATACATATATATTTAAAATAAAAGAAAATTCTAAAGGTAAATCATAATTAAAAAACCTAACTTTGACATTTCACATTACGTTTCGGCCTTCAGGCCATTTTCAAAGTTTAGAAGAAAACTAAAGTAACTCTATGTCAATAATTTATATTACTAAAAATTACCTTACCTTAACATGAGCAACCATATTATTAAAGCCTTTATTTTAGGCTTTGTCAGCCTGGCATAATTCTCAAAGAACTAAACTTAAACCTCAAAATTACTATTACACATATTATTATTTTCAATATTTTCTAATTCTACAATAAATACATAATTAAAATCTTACATTCATTTTACAGGTATAATCCAGTCCTTAAGAGTAGCCATTTTCTTTAATATAACCCACATTGACAAGAATATATCATGATCTAATATACTTATCTATGCCTATCATAAATATACATAACATTCAATACAATTTTAAAAGTAAAATAGAAATAATAAACCCAAAAAACCATATAACAGTCATATTTTCGTGCTTTAATTATTTCAGCCGTAGTTTTTTGTGTTATGTTTATCCCATCCTCCTTATTCAGACTAATTTTTGTTATTTCCATAGCGTTTGTTATTCAGACTGTCGAAGAAGAGAACAATTAAACATACCCACTGACCTTTCAGAACTCGTCACCGATGGTAGCCATTATTTCAGTCAGTATTTAAATAATTACAAACTACCTACACACATATATATATCACACAATTTAACGAACTCTTGAAAATGTTTACTCTGTCATTTTTTTATAACTTCCTTATTTTTATTTTATTTTGTTTTAATTTTTTTTATTTTATTTTTATTATATTTTTGGCTTTTAAATGTATTTGATACTTTTTCTGAAATATTTATGTCCTTTATGTTATGATTATCTATTATAATTTATTTATTAATATTATCATTTTGTTCAAAGCTGACGTTTTCATATAGACTTAATAATTTGCTAGTCGCCTCCGTTTCGATCAAGCAGTAAATAAATAAATATATGTATTTAATATTTTTTTGTATTAAAATAGTAACGGACGCAAGTTTGAGGAAGCAGGATGGAATCTTCAGAATTATATTCTTATGCAAAAACAACTTCGTTTGTATGAATATATATATAATTAAAAACTTTATTAGAATTATGACTGTTCCTTAAGCCTCTTCTCATTGAAAGCCTTCCTTGCTTGAGCTCTCTTCAGCTGCTGCTTCGGAGGAAGATTGTGCTTCTTAGCAAATCTAAGGTTCCTCAAGAACTTCTGATCCATCCCAAGAGTTGATTCATGCCTAAATCTTTTAGGTTTCTTGATTCCATTCCTATGGGCTTTCCTGTTTTGATTGTGATTTGTGTGATTTTTAGACTTAGCCATCTCTTATCCTTTAGAAATGCACACGCGGTCAAGGAAAGAACTAAACAGCCGTTTGTATGAATATATATATATATATATATATATATATATATATATATATATATATATAAGTTCATGTGTGTATAATACAAGATAACAATAGCGTAACAGCGACGACACACCTAATGCCCACGTGTGTGTGTATAATGACCAGGTGGTTTGCTGGTAGAATGGAGTACTCACCCCCTCCCCCTCACCACCTACCCCCTAAACCCCCCCTCCCCCCCACTCTACCCGCATTAATAATCCCTAATCTTCCTGCGCCTAATCCTCCCAGCAGTATTATACTCCTCCTACCGTCTACTTCCGCATTAAATCTTCAGCAGAAATTATATTGTACATTATACTGTGTATATTTAGTAAGGGCGGTATGAGCGACTGCATGATAAGGGCTGGGTGGACGCGGCGATAGATAAAAAGGAGGTTAGTGGATGAAGCCAAAATTTATGTAACAAAATTAAAATTTAAACAAACTAAGTAGGCAGAAGGACAAAAAATAAATACCAAATGTGTAAGTAATCAGTCATGACATAGCCCTTGTAAGAGAATGTATATATATATATATATATATATATATATATATATATATATATATATATATGAATCTTATTAACATATATCTGTAGAATGGGCTATAATCCATAACTACAAGGCTTTCGGGGCGTTTCAACATTTAGTAGCCATTTAAATCCAATACAGTTAAGAATATGACGAACTGGCAACATCAAAAGTCCGTCACGCAGGAGCTGCATAACTAAGCACTTTCCTCAGAATTTGGGTAGTGTAGACTGCTTTCCAGAACAATTTGCTTAAAATATCCTACAGAAATAAAATAAAAACGTGAATAGTTCTCATTTTGTAATGAGTAACTGAACAATTATTAATTTGCATCCAGAGTTATGTTTACACATGGTACCTACTACACAACGTAATAAATACAAAAATCCTCATATTATCGTATTTTGATCTAACGCAGGAACAGGATACAGTCACTCTAGTGGTAGAAAGCGCTCCTTGCGGCGGCTTTGTGAACCTACGTCTGACGGGCTTTTCTATTGAAATATATTACAAATTAAACCCCCGCTTTCCGATTGACCGATTCAGCTCATTTTTACAACACTTCTTTCTCATGAGTTACCCACGACGTATACAGCGTTTCGTTACAATACAGCAGTAATTACGACCGGTATGAGTATATTAGGAATTTGGGTCCGGAGTAAACCCCCCCTTCTAATGAACCGATTTAGTTTCTTTTTACAACACATATTTACCTGTAGATTACCACTACGAATACCGAGTTTCGTCGAAATATACCAAAAAACACGGCTGGTAGTGGCGAATTGGTATTGTGGGTCCGGAGTAACCCCCCCCCCCCCTTCTAATGAACCGATTTAGTTCATTTTTATATCTCACTTTTCTCTCTATATTAACACTACGAATACCAAGTTTCGTTGAAATATAACAAATATTACGGCTGACATAGTCAAATTAGTGTTTTGGGTTCGGGGTAAACCCCCCCTTCCGGTGGACCGACTTTGGTGGTTAACGAACTCGTTCAATCGTTTGCTAATTGAATGCTATATACCAAGTTTCGTGACGAAAAAAATAAAACTCTGGCCGCTATCGTGTTAACAGACATATATATATATATATATATATATATATATATATATATATATATATATATATATATGTATAAATTTTAACGGGGGTCATTTTCGGTGTCTACTAGGTAGGATCGATAAAGATTTGAAGAAATTTTTCAAAAATTCCGTCATGAGTCCAACCTCAATAGCTACTTTCCTTCGGAGGAAAGTGCTAAAAGCACTCTTTCGATTTCAAAGAAGTAAAAATACTAAACAAAGAAAGAAATAAACTGAGAAGAAAAATCAAAGAAAATATTTATATTCTAAAAAATTCAAAAACAGCTGTTAATAAAAGGACCGATCTTAGAAACGTGCATCAAATTTTCCATTCTATAATAGATTAAGACCTAATTGTTGTGACGGACGGACTTTAAAAATACCAAATATAGATAAAGACGCGGCCATATTAGTAGGCTTAGAGCATGACTAGTATTACCCCTGCCTCAGTAGAAGTTACTGAGACGAGAGGACTTAAGAAATGGTAGGACTTAAGAAATGTTTTTTAAAGTTATTTTAAGATTTGGACGTCTAAAATGTTGTACATTTTAAATATGTTTAATATTGTGAGGTACAAAAAATGGATTTTGTTGTAGAAGTGCCCCTGATGAGTTGCGAATGAATAAAGCACGAAACATGTAGGGCATGCAAAATAAAGAGGTGTGATACAAGGAAGTGCTACTTTTTCCGACCCTAAGCCTCAAAGAACAAAACGTATTAAGAAATATTTTGGGTCATCTACAAGAATAATATATGTAAATATATGTACATGTTAGTATTAAATCTGTCCTGCTTGTTTTTACAGCCCTGATGGAGGCTTGAATTTCAAGCCGAAACGTCAGCAACAATAAAACCATTTTCACTTGTAAAATGTAGTTTTATTAAGAAGCAATGACCGAACCCCGACAATCCCTAACTTCATATATATATATTTATTTTTATTTGTTTATAAATATATACATTTGTCTTTTTGCACACTCCTGGGCTCAAAAATGATCCGATTTTGATGAAATTTGGTACAAAAATATTTCGTCTAATTTAAAAAGTCTATTTCGTTAACAAGTAGAATCCGTCAAACGGAACATGGTTTTTGGAGCAAAATTCGCGCGAAAAAAAATCTTTAGGCCTACATCATATACTTGCAAGTAGTCGGTTTATATGCTCCTTGGCCTAAGAAAACAAATGAAGCCATTTTTAAGGCGATAGCTTTGACCCTTTTTGAGAAAAGTGGAAAAATAGTTGTTGAATAAAGTTCATATAAGTTTAATTCTTTTTAACAAAATATTTGGAATTAATTAACTTTTCATTGTTTCAGGTAAGTTGGCGTTTGATAATATAAGGTAATTGTAAAATATTATTTATAATTTTAAACATACCTGTATATATTTATGAATGTTTCTGAATTCTTTTAAAAGAAGATCCAATATATATTTGGCTTTCTTCTGATTTCTTTCGAATTAATGGAGTCGACCTTTTGTTTTTTACTATTTTATTTTATATATTATGCCCGACATGTTTTACCTCACTTCTTTAGAGTTTTTTCCTATCCTAAAGTATTATATATAGTTATTTAGGGGACTTTTTTTGGGGGGGGGGGGACAAGTATATTTCTGTTAAATTAAAAGCATTTCTGTTTAGTTATTTATAATATATGTGATGTATGTTTCGGTTATAAAAATATTAAAATACGAGTACATATATAATTAACACACATTTTAATTTATTTTGACCTCAAACCAATCTTTATTTTTCTTTCTTTCTGTACATTACATGTTTCGGCTATTTTGCCATTTTCAATCTAGAAGAAAATTGGAGAGCTACACATCTGATTGACCCCTTAAATATGCCATTAAAATACACAATGATTACAGTGAAACCTCCCTTAACGGACACCTCCCTACAGCGTACACCTCTATTAACGGACATTTTCTCGCAGTCCTGAATTTTTCTATAGGTAAAATAAACCTCTATATTGCGGACACCTCTGTACAAAGGACACGGACAGAAAACCCTGATTTTTTACCTCCTTACTACGGACAATTACAGCTAATGTTCTTTATAGAAGCGTTCCCATCGGTGTAGGTTTCCAGAAAAATGCGTTAACAATAACAAACTCTTTGTAAGAATAAGATATATATACAGAATAGTGACTAGTAATATCTTCCTAGGAATTTCACAATAGGAACCCCTTCCTTTTCAGCAGAAGCATATGATTTTCCCGCTGGCAGATTACTATTGTTTTGCCTACGCGGTATCACGGTTCCGGGATATTCCATAACTCTGTTCGGTTCACATTCCTTCCGCAGAACTTCCCTCTCTTCACTTTTCAGTTGGTTTTTAGCTCTTGTTGAGTAAGAATTAACAACTTGCTTTCTCTTCAATATGTCTAATCTGAAATCTCTGACACTTAAAGAAAAAATTGACGTGATAACATTTTCGCGAAAAATGTGGTGTTCGTAAAGTTGCCGAGTTTTTTAAGATAGGGAAAACACAAGCAGCAGAAATAAAGAAAGAAGAAATTTTGAAGAAATGGACGGAAAATTGAGACAAAAATGTTGTCCGAGAACTAAGAACTTCTTTATGCTTTAAACTTTTTTTAAGTTTATACTTATTGAACTTCTTTCTATATACTTACAAAAAACTTGTTATGGGTAATTATTAAAGGGTTAATTAAAACATGAATTAAATGTACAAATTCGGTACGTATCCATCTGGACCAACCCCTCTGTATAGCGGACACCTCTCTATAGTGGACAACTTTGGTTCTCCCAGAGGTATCCGCTATTTCACTGTATTTAACCCTCCCTACTCTCCTATAAGGAATTGGTACATACATAAGTATATCACAGCTGATTTTCCAAAGGTATAAGTGCTAATACCAGCTTAAGATAAAGCTTCAGTTAACGGTTTAAATAAACACTTAGAGAGTGTTACAAAGCTGAGGGCATTTTTTATAGTATAAAAAATCAGTAAATTGATCATATTTGTTTTATTAATTAATTTATTTTTGTTTTTTTCTTGTGTGTGAAATTACACTTATCTTATGATGTATGTATGCATTTATTTAGCTTAATTAGAATTCAGTCTAATTAAGCCTTATTTTATTATTATTTATTATTACACATAAAAGATATAAAAAATATTATTGTTTTGTTTTGTGTGAATTATATTTCTGTCATAATGCAATAAGGCTGCAACCCTTGCATATAAGTTGTAAAACTTGAGCAATAAAAAATATTATTATAATAAACAAATATAGTTTTGTTCTTTTATGTTTCTAGAGAACGGCTGAAGTATTTTACCCCTTGCCTCAAAATTACTTATAATAAATTGTATTAATTTATCTCATACTAGGTGTACTCTCATATTTTACAATTGGTTATGGTCATCCTGGCCCAAATATTCTAGATCAAACTTCATTCTAAAAATTATTATTATATAATATGTTAATTTTATTTTAACTTCTATAATAAACCAAAATGTATAATAGTATAAGAAATTATAAACAAATTTGACATGGGTCAAATGTGTTATCTTCTCCATAAATGTACAAGCACCATAAACAGCTGTAGTTGACAGCTAAGGGTTACCTAAGGTGTTTATTGAAAGGTTAAGGTCAGAATCCCCCGTAGCTTACACCCCCACAGGGCTAGTTCCCAAGAAGAAGTCCTTCCAAGATGGATGCTAAGTACCTCCAGGACTATTCCAGAGAAGGGACTTACCGCTAGGGAAACTTCACCAAGACTTCACTACTTCAAACTTTATAGTCAATAGTTCTACGGACAAAAACCTAACTTAATGGAGTCTTTGCTATCTATTTCAGCTATTTCTCTCTCGCTTTATTGCTATTCTGATGTAGTTTTTAGTTTTATAATTATTTACAAGACTGTTTACTTTGCAAATATTCAGAAGAATAATGAGTGAGCATTTATTTGAGTCAATTTATTCATTGGTGTGCTGAAAGTTTGCTAAGTCAATGTCTCACCGACTCGCGAGGCCACAATCGCAATGGCTTTTAATTTTTATCGACTTCCGATGCTCCTCAGAGATATCTGTCTCTTTTATAACTTCATACAGTAGACCTCATGGCAAATATTTAGTGTCTAGGTGAGGGCTCAGTACAATTCGAGCAATATAAAGAAGACGTAGTTTGATTTATAATACTGGTGATGAGCATGGATGAGCTGGAAACAGCCAGAAACATTAGACCCAGGATCTGTAGTAGATAGGAAGACCCGGGACAAGATGGTCGAATGAAGGTTACGCAATTGCTGAACACCCGATACTAGACCACTGAAGCACAAGGCAGAGGAACCTTGCTTACGCTGGTAGTGGAGGCTCGAATGTTAAGGCCTACCTGCATACCCGTTACTATACCACTGAAGCACAAAGCAGAAGACTGCGGAGACTGGGGACAAGATGGTCGAATGAAGGTTACGCAATTGCTGAACACCCGATACTAGACCCCTGAAGCACAAGGCAGAGGAACCTTGCTTACGCTGGTAGTGGAGGCTCGAATGTTAAGGCCTACCTGGATACCCGTTACTATACCACTGAAGCACAAAGCAGAAGACTGTGAAGACTTGGGACAAGATGGTCGAATGAAGGTTACGCAATTGCTAAACACCCGATACTAGACCCCTGAAGCCCAAGGCAGAGGAACCTTGCGGTGGCTGTGAGAGGACGCGAAGATTCACTGGGCAGGATGTTGCGCCTTAAAGGTATGTATGTAATAAATAAAAAAGTCCGTCACGCAGGAGCTGCATAACTAAGCACTTTCCTCAGAATTTTTGTACTTTAGACTACATTACTGAATAATTTGCTGTAAATAACCTATATAAATAAAATAAAAACGTGAATAGTTCTTCTCATTCACATCTCTTATGAGTACTGTTCAATTATTAATTTTGTAAATAATTTGCTTCCAGAGTTATGTTAATACATGATACTGTACTACTTAATAAATACACAAAAACTTCATTTTCCGTCTTTTGATCTGACGCAAGAATAGGATACAGTCCCCCTAGTGGGAGATAGCATTCCTCGCGGCGGCTTTGGGAACCTACGTCTGGCGGGCTAATTCTAATGAAACAGAGTTTAAAGTAAACCCTCCTTTCCAATAGACCGATTTACTTCATTTTTACAACACTTCATTCTCATGAGATACCCACGACGCATACCGCGTTTCGTTACAATACAGCAGAAATTACGACCGGTATGAGTATATTAGTACTTTAGGTCCAGAGTAAACCCCCCCTCCAAATAACCCGATTTAGTTTATTTTTATAACCCGTTTTTCTCTGTTGATTACCACCACGAATACCGAGTTTCGTTTAAATTTAACAAAAATTACGGCTGGTAGAGGCATATTGATAATGTGGGTCCGGAGTAAACCTCCCCTCCTAATGAACCGATTTAGTTTATTTTTACAACTTATTTCTCTCTTTAGATCAACATAACGAATACCGAGTTTCGTTGAAATATAACAAAAACTACGGCTGGCATGGTCAAATTAGTGTTTTGGGTCCGGGGTAACCCCTCCCCCCCCCTTCCGGTGGACGGATTTTGGTGGTTAACGAACTCGTTCAATCGTTTGCTAATTGAACGCTATAAACCACGTTTTGCGAAGAAAAAACAAAAACTCTAGGCGCTATCGTGTTAACAGACACACACACACACACACACATATATGTATATATATATATATATATATATATATAAATTTTTACGGGGGTCATTTTCGGTGTCTACTAGATAGGATCGATGAAGATTTGAAGACATTTTTCAAAAATTCCGTCGTGAGTGCAAACTCAATAGCTACATACCTCCAGAGGAAAGTGCTAATAAACTGGTAATCAGCTGTAGAAAATCGTTCCTATATTCAAATCTTGTTTGGTCCTGATCTTGGTAATACATCAAACATCAGGGGCGAAAACTAAACGTTCGACTGTTTCTGGTTTAGGTATTAGGCAATACCATAACACACTAGTTCGAGCAACATCGGTACATTCTCCATTTTAAACAAGCTAGCTTATAGACAATATTAATATTCCTTTCATAACACTTCTAATTTCATACATATGTTAGCGTGTTAGTTTTTGTTAGCATGTCCCATTGGTATGGTACTGACGTCAACAAAAATACATTATTCGGAAGTGCTGACTAGAACATTTCACGTTTCAGAACCTATAGATCACGAAAATAACGGTAGTTCAAATCTATACATAAAATAAAATTGTACAAATCCATGCATGTTTGTCTGTTTATCTGTTTGGGGGGGGAGGGGGGTTACTTCAGACCCAAATTACCAATTGGCAAATACCAGCCGTAATTTTTGTTATTTTTCAACGAAATTTGGTATTCGTTTTGATAATCTACAGAGAAAAGTATTTTGTAAAAATAAACTAAATCGTTTCATTAAGAGAGGGGTTTTCACAAATTTTTAATTAGTAATTTATTATAATTATAAATACGTATATAATATATTTTTATATTCCTCGAATTCCTCTGATTCCAAACAAATATGTTTCGCAACGAAAATTAAATTATGTTTTGCGAGAGTATGTTGTCAGCAGTGAGCATCTAGATTCTTGATGCTCACTGCGGCCAACATACTTCATTGTCAGACACTATTAAACACCAGGGGTTAACAATCCCTAAGGGGTCAGCTTTATATGGCTCTGTCACGTCTTAAGAATCCTAGCAGCGTGTATGCTTTGATCCCCGATTGCTATACGTCTAATATCGTGAATACAGCATTACTGTTAAGTCGATTCTAGATGCTCACTGCGGCCAACATACTTCATTGTCAGACACTATTAAACACCAGGGGTTAACAATCCCTAAGGGGTCAGCTTTATATGGCTCTGTCACGTCTTAAGAATCCTAGCAGCGTGTATGCTTTGATCCCCGATTGCTATACGTCTAATTTCGTGAATACAGCATTACTGTTAAGTCGATTTGTTTTAAATACCCAAACGACGGTGTTTATAATCCAAATGAACCAAAACATATACCAAAAAAATGCTGACCTAAGTCACTCTTCTAGTTTGTACATATAAATATACATATGCTGTTTCGGTTGTCACCGGTTATGAAGGTAAGATGAAAAGGCGTATTTTCAAATAAAATACAACTAAGAGGCATTTTTCAGAATCACTTATCACCGCCATAATCTTAAATTTCAATCTGTACTCATAAAAGTCTACTAAGGAAATAAAATCTCGGATCTTGAGAAGGTTGCGGAGGTTACGGGCGGACTTTAGGAGCTGCGGCTGTGATTGTAGGGCGCGTTTTACTGCAGGAACGTTAATACGGCGAAGGACTGGAAGGAAAAGCACGAAGCATTTAAAGCAGGATTTGACGAGGGGCTTTACGAGTAGTACTCTCTTCGGATTGATTTTCCAGGGGGAAGATGGCGGATAACGGGCAGGGGATGGTATTAAACCGGAGATCTGGAGGAGTCGTTAAAATGATATAAGAAGTGGAGGTGAGAGGAAGACGGAAGAAGAGAGAAGCTATGAAAGTTGCATTTATAAAAGACTAGCTGTTTTCTGGTGTGCCATGCTACACCTACTTTCTGCATCTAGAAATGCAAAAGTAAATTATAAACCAAACAAGTAATATTAAAATCTAAAAAGGCAAATCTGTAGGTGCTTCGGTTCATAGTTTCGAAACCTTGACCTCCTAACAGTAAGTCCTAGACGATTTTAACCTCGCCTATTGCTCTCCCCTAATCAAGACCTACGTGTGTACCAAGTTTGGTCAAAATCGGTCAAATAGTGTGGATTTTTATAAGAAACAAACATACAGACAGCTGGTAGACGTCTTTGACCTGGCCTACGAGAATTCCCGGATCAACATCTACCAGTGTTCCAAGTTTGATCACAATCGGTCAAACGGTGTGGATTTGTATAAGGAACAAACAGACAGACAGCTGGTAGACGTCTTTGACCTGGCCTACGAGAATTCCCGGATCAACATCTACCAGTGTTCCAAGTTTGATCACAATCGGTCAAACGGTGTGGATTTGTATAAGGAAAAAACAGACAGACAGCTGGTAGACGTCTTTGACCTGGCCTACGAGACTTCCCAGATCAACATGTACCAGTGTTCCAAGTTTGATCACAATCGGTCAAACGGTGTGGATTTGTATAAGGAACAAACAGACAGAATGACACGTGATTTTTATATATAACTAGCTATTACCCGGTGTGCCATGGTACACATCTTTTCTGCATCTAGAAAAGCAAAAATACATTAGAAACCAAAGAAGTCCGAACGATTTTGTCCTAGCCTGTAACACTTTCCGGATCAAAACCTACCTGTGTGCGAAGTTTGATCAAAATCAGTCAAACAGTGTGGTTTTGTATAAGGAACAAACATACAGACAGACAGCTAGTAGGTGTTTTTGACGTAGTCTATGACACTCCCCGAATCAAGAATATACATAGAGACAGAGAGATGGTACACGTTTTTGACTTAGCCTGCGACACTCTCCGGATCAAGACCTACCTTTGTGACAAGGTTGGTCAAAATCGGACGAACGGTGTGGATTTTTATAAGAAACGAACATACAGACAGACAGCTGGTAAACGTTTTTTACCTAGGATACGAGGCTTCATGGATCAAGATCTACCAGTGTTCCAAGTTTGGTGACTATCGGTCAAACGGATTTGTGTAAGGAACAAACAGACAGAATAACATGTATATATATATATATATATATATATATATATATATATATATATATATATATATACACACACAACACGTCGTTTCCCGCCATTTTGCGTCGTCGGTCCGAAATCGGTCTAGAAACAAACAAGTTTTAACTGCCGAGAAGCGGTGGCCATAGGATCGGATCGGGTCGGGATCAATCTAGGCTCCTCCATTGAGATGCATGTGTTTGTTTTCTTCCGACAGTCGGTGGCTATCGAGCGCGGATCGGATCGGGACCAATGTAGGTGCCCCCTAAGAGTGTCTGAGATGTGTCGATAGATTGTTAGTGATTGGAAGAAAGGTTCGGGAATCACCACCAGGCTATTTACAGGTAACCGAAACATAGATACTCCGACAACCAAGTGCTGAACACGTCCGACGTTGTCCGACAAGGTAGATGTATCGATCCTTAACGCGGTATGTCCGTCCTCCCAGGATGTTTTACTGTCAACACCATAACCATTTCATCCTACATAAAGTTCCTTTGTTGTTCACCAATGTCCTTCCTTTAGTGGTCGTTATTTCATGGAGGATATTCCTTTTTAACATCCACAGTTAAATATGTGCGTTTACTTTGTGGATCGTTTTCATGTTTATAGGTTACAATAAAAATATAGGACAATAGATAGGACCGGTTTTGCATTGCTGTAAAGACTATAAAATAAATTAAGCGATAGATAATTAACTGTAAAACCCTTGGTCGACAGATAAATGGCACCAACAAGAATAGATGAAGTAATGTTAATAAGCCTTCGCATTGGCCACTCCTTCCAGACCAAATGTTCTGAAAATACAGATAGATATATTTGTAAATATTATTGATCCGGACAATTACTGTAAAACATATTTGGACAAAATACTGACAAAGCCTTCTTCCAAAACCTAATTGAAGAAGTGAACCATTTCACCAAGTCAATTGTGGACTTGGCAAATCTCTGTACCTTTACTACCAGCTGATCTTGATTTCAATATAGCAGCCACTTCACCAGCTATAAAGGGGAGGAGACGGTGGGTTGCTTATAATATCTAACACTTTACTAACAAAACCATTAGTTTTAGATGTAAATAGCCTTTGAAAGTGTTGCTACAATAATATTAGTGATAATAATTACCAGGAGACTGAGGATAAACCCCCCCCCCAAACAAAAAAATAAAATGCAATTAAAAATAAAAATTTAAAAGTTTAAAAGTTTTTTAAAATAAAATTAATCCGTTTTTGTTTTGTTTTTTTGCTCTCACTATTAAAAAAATGAAATTATATTTATGAAATTTTATTATATAATTAGTAAACTCCTGTAAATATTCGTTAAATTTTATGCTCAGAAAAAGGTACTTATTTTTGGTCTATTATTTCTCAATGTATAATACTCAACCCTGTTACTTATTTAAGTATAAAATATCTGTATAAGTGTTTCGACTGTCTGTCTATGTGCACATATGGATTTAATACTAATATAGGACTAAAATCATTATATAAGGCCAGCTCCTTGCAATGGAGAAATCTTGTATGCAATAAATAAATAATAATAATAATAATAATAATACTGACAAAGCAACTAACATACCGGACTCTTAATTGAAACAAATCAAAAATCGGTGTTTTTCATTTGTGACTTTGAAAGACATGATAAATATCTCTTTATCGACCATCAAGACTTTATATAGGTACTTAGCTTTAGAGATTGTATACCAGAAGGCACATGTGTCCCTTACACAGGCAAAAGTGACACATTTTCAGTTTTATTTCACAGTTCAGAGTTTTATTTTGAGTTATCTCACTTTAGAATATCATCACTTTAGATATCACACATTATGATTTCATGAAAACAATACTCATTTAAAATCTATCATAAAATTTAAGGCCTTAAACCAGTGTAAAAAAAAAGAATCCTTTCGACTTGGAGGAACTGCGTCATCTTAGTTCGTTGTCATTCTTATCACTGGATTTGGAATGCTGAGAATGGAACCAGTTGATCTTTCGTGAAAAATGGAAACCCATGTTCAAATGTAATATAAAATCTCAAAGAGAAGTGAGATGTTAGGCGCCACAACGGGAAACTGACAGAATTCCAAGCGGAAATTACATCCTTCAAGCAACGAATTTTCCCAGATTATTCTGAGGTAGCTAAAAAATGTGTATAGCTAGAATATGCCAAGTGACGCAGGAGCTGTGTATTTTGCGAATAACGTATTGACGATAAAACAGTGAATCATAAACCCTTCGAACAAAGAAACTTATTAAATATACACGAACGTATACAACAAACGAACGTAATGTATACATTCTAGGTAGTAAATATTTAATATCCGTGTATTTTAAGTTCACCCATAATTAACACAGATGATAATGCAAATACTTTTACTCGTTTCAGAGTGTTTATTAGAAACACTTAAACCTTTTTACATATTGTTTTCTATGGGGAAACATTTATATGGTTTTTATCTGACCTTCTCTTTTTAAAACTAAAGTTATTGATTGCTGCGATTAAATAATTAGTTAATATATATATATATATATATATATATTTATTGGTTAATTTTTGTGCCCGATCTTATATTTAATCTTACAGTTTTGCCTACTTGAGGAATAGTAAACTTTTATTTATTTTGGAAGATTCGTCTTCTAGGGCTTTAGCTGTATCAAATGGTATATTATACTTATGAAACAAATGTTTGTAGACAAGACATTCCTTGTAAATGTGTACAATATTCTTGGAAGTGTTATATTTTGAGCATTATACAGGTTCTTCTTCTGGCATCATATATCCATGGAGTGTCCAGCCCGAAGACTGGTAATAACTACCTCTTCCTTTCTTAATAGTCTTCATGATGATTCACAGGGATGTAAATTGTCTTTGACATATTTTAGCTTTATTTCCTTAGTGTCGGTACGTAATATTGGCCGGATTCGGTTCGACTTCAGGGGAAGAAACCACTTGGAGGTGTGCGACTTTTGGTAGCTTCATCGGCGTTTCCATGTAACGTGGATCATTATCCATAAGAAGTGTATGTTTACAAGTAGGTTGCTTGGGTTGGTCGTTTAAGGAGAGAATGTTGCTTGATTGTCACCGCTCTAAGACTGCAGTAAAATCTTGTGTAGTGTGATGTAAAGTCGAATAGTGTTTACAGTATTTCGTGTTTAAGACAGTGTTGTGTTTCTAATATTGCATTTAACCCATTCGTGACCAATTGTACACCGTGTGTGCAATAGATTTCCGAGGCTGTAAGATAGCCTGTACACCGTGTGTGCAATAGATTTCCGAGGCTGTAAGATAGCCTGTACACCGTGTGTGCAATAGATTTCCGAGGCAGTAAGATAGCCTGTACACCGTGTGTGCAATAGATTTCCGAGGCTGTAAGACAGCCTGTACACCGTGTGTGCAATAGATTTCCGAGGCTATAAGATAGCCTGTACACCGTGTGTGCAATAGATTTCTGAGGCTGTAAGATAGCCTGTACACCGTGTGTGCAATAGATTTCTGAGGCTGTAAGATAGCCTGTACACCGTGTGTGCAATAGATTTCCGAGGCTGTAAGATAGCCTGTACACCGTGTGTGCAATTGATTTCCGAGGCTATAAGACGGCCTGCACACCGTGTGCGCAAGAACAGTAATGAGCAATTATCAGTTATTCTGAGTAAACTAGTCGTCGAAATAAGATTTTTCTTGGACTAATGAAATCTGTAGAGTACAGGAATACAAAATTAGCATTGCTTTTACTGTGCATCAAAAAATTTAAAATTATCTGTATTTTCATTTTATCTTACATTGCACAGTTACCCAATCCACTACAAAAAAAAATTATTTTTCCCCCCGAGAAGCGAGTTGCACACCTAGTGTGCAATGATCTTATTTATGTGAATTCACTTACGAATTGGGTGATTTCCAGACTAAACATTTTATTATTATTATTATAATTTAAAATGAATATAAAGAAGACAAACATTTCGCTCTTAGGGACTGTGTTCGAAAAAAAATTCGTTTCGAATGGGTTGAGACTTTGCTGATTTTAAAAAGTTAGATTGCACAGATATAAGAACCAGATACAAACGTCCGTAAAAAAAAAACACATATACATTATTTATTCTTGCAAATGACCCAAAATATATATAAATTCTCTCAGATTTTAGGAGGCTTGGGGTCTTAAAAGCAGTAATCCTTTCTTCACACTACTTTATTTATTAGGCCCGACATGTTTCGTGCACATATTCGCACCTCTTCAGTGGCACTTCTACAACAAAAAATTATTTTTTGTACATCCAAACGAAAACAAATTTTAGAAACTAGATACAAAAAAAAGTATGCAATGCTCTATTAAATGCATTAAAATGGTACTAACCTAAATTAACTGTAAAACCTACCCTAAATGTTAAAACAATTATATCTACATTAAAAGTTGTATAAAGAAGGTTTACAGTCCTGCCTAAAAAAAAAAGTTCCTAAATATGCACGAAACATGTCGGGCCTAATAAATCAAGTAGTGTGAAGGAAGGATTACTGCTTTTATGACCCCAAGCCTCCTAAAATCTGAGAGAATTTTTATATATATATATATATATATATATAAATTTATTTGATTATTTTTTTTTTATTTTATCTTAATTTTTTTTTATTTTAATTTATTTTTATGTTATTTTTTTACCATTTTAGCACTTTCACCGAAGGAAAGTAGCTATTGAGGTTGGACTCATAACGGAATTTTTGAAAAATTTCTTCAAATCTTTATCGATCCTACCTAGTAGACAGCGAAAATGACCCCCGTTAAAATTTATATATATATATATATATATATATATATATATATATATATATATATATATGCATATATATATATATATTTATATATGTGTCTGTTAACACGATAGCGGCCAGAGTTTTTGTTTTTTCGTCACGAAACTTGGTATATAGCATTCAATTAGCAAACGATTGAACGAGTTCGTAAACCACCAAAATCGGTCCACCGGAAGGGGGGGTTTACCCCGAGCCCAAAACACTAATTTGACCATTTCAGCCGTAATATTTGTTATATTTCAACGAAACTTGGTATTCGCAGTAGTAATATAGAGAGAAAAGTGAGATATAAAAATGAACTAAATCGGTTCTTTAGGAGGGGGGGTTTACTCCAGACCCAAATTACTAATATACTCATACTGGTCGTAATTTCTGCTTTATTGTAACGAAACGCGGTATACGTCGTGGGTAACTCATGAGAAAGAAGTGTTGTAAAAATAAGCTGAATCGGGGGGTTTACTTTGTAATATATTTCAATAGAAAAGGCAGTCAGACATAGGTTCACAAAGGCGCCGCAAGGAGCGCTAGAGGGACTGTATCCGGTTCCTGCGTTAGATCAAAATACGATAATATGAGGTTTTTTGTATTTATTACGTAGTGCAGTAGGTACCATGTGTAAACATAATTCTGGAAGCAAATTAATAATTTATCAGTTACTCATTACAAAATTAAAAGAGAACTATTCATGTTTTTATTTTATTTATGTAGGATATTTTAAGCAAATTGTTCTGGAAAGCAGTCTACACTACCCAAATTCTGAGGAAAGTGCTTAGTTATGCAGCTCCTGAGTGACGGACTTTTTTTATTTATTTTTTAAATACACAATACCTAGGGATTATACTACATTTGATTAGAAATATCAACTTTACTCCAAAATAACCTCATATTAAAACGAATAATCCTAAATAATATATAGGGAATAATTAGTGTAACGGAAAAAAAAAAAAAAACGGGAAAAAATATGAAACATAGAACGTTGCACTAAGGGAAAAAACCCATATTTGCCTAGAGAATGCAGACAAAATAAATAACTGGTTAAGATGAAGCAAGGAGAAGCCAACTAATGAAGAAGTAAGTGTTGATAAAGTGTAAGAACCGGTGCTTAACACATTGTGTGCATTTTCATCCACAAGATGGTGGTCGGTACTAAATAAAGGCTCTTCATCTACTAATGCACTCCTCACATAAACACAATGAGCCTTGTAGCTTGTATTTTTCATTTTATGAGCCCGTTATGAGCAATCTGAGAGCACTACCGTCCAAATTATGCTCACAAGACAAATATTTAGTACGAGCTTCATTAAAAAGGATAATAAATTCATGCTGTGTTTTCCCTAGCCTTTATAACTTCTCATATTTATTTTTTTTCCCCCCGCTTCTTCGTTTTCTGCATTTTTCTCCCTATCGGAAAAAAAGTCTCCTATTTCTCGAATGAACTTTTATTAAAACGTTCTCCGGCGTAAGTAGTCTAGTTGTAAACTACTGATATCGCGCGATATTAAATAACTGTCGGAGTTATTTTCTCGCTTTGAATCTGGAGAATTCTATTATCCCTTTATTCCCAAGCAATTTTCACAAGTTATATCGAGCGATGGAAGGAATGTGCACGCGTTTCCTCTGGATATATCCACTATAAATATCAGCGTTTAATGAAATACCAGCCAGTATAAATAGAAATCAGATATACTGTATTCCGTTTGCTTGATGCAATTCCAGTCCTTCGGGTCATTGCAACGACTACAATAGAACATCAATATTAGGTTGCCAAGGAGAAAGGTTTTTGCAAACTTCATTGACTTTGCAAAAGCATTTGATACGGTCGATCATAATCTTTTATTTTACAAGCTTAGAGAGTATGGCATCAGTAGAAAATTCATATCCGTAATAGCAGATTTCTATTCCAAAGCGCAAATCTCTTTGAAAATTGGAGCTAACAAGACAGAACCAGTGCCTGCATCTCGAGGAGTTCTGCAGGGAGATGGGTTATCCCCAACATTATTCTCTATTTTCATTGATGACTTGGAAGGCTTTCTTAGAAGTAAGGGTGAATCGGGCATTGACATTGATGGAGAAACTGACTTGCTGCTTCTTCTGTATGCCGACGATCTAATACTTCTGTCATACTCGCCCATAGGTGCAAAGAGAAAGGCTAGGCTACTGGAGGAATACTGCAGAATCAACCATATGACAGTAAATATTAATAAATCAAATATAGTGGTTTTTAGGAGGGGAGGAAGAGCTCCAGAGCTCAAAGTATCAATAGATGATGAAGACATATCTATCTGCAAAAACTATACTTATCTGGGAATTCCACTCTATAGCTCCGGAATATTTGCACAGACAGCAAGAGACATGTGTAAGAAAGGTAATTTGGCAATGGCTTCTACTATCTCGCTCTTTGCTAAGCTAAAGTGTGAGTCTTGGGATGCGAGAATTAAGCTTTTTGAAGCGCTGTGTCTTTCGGTCGTGCTCTACGGAAGTGAAGTTTGGGGTCTAAGGTGTTTGGATATTGTCGAATCATTTCAGGTGCAAAGACAGGTATAGTTGGGATTCGGCTAGGAGAAAAACGTCAGACTTTCAAAAAGAAATCTGTATTTTTGGACGTTTCGACTGCAACAATGGCAGCCTTCTTCAGCTAAAAAATATATACAACTTATAAGTAAAGAAAATGTACAAGTAGTAAGTAAAAGACAGGCAGAAATGAGCGGAGTATATATATCAATACAATAAATTTTAACCAATTTTATTTTTAAAAACAATGAAAATACGGTAGTTGGAAAGAAAACAGCATGTAGAACTTGTTAGTAAAAACAGTACAAAAAAAATTTAAACAGTAAAAACAACGCACATTTTTTATGTAGTGAAAAACAAAATCTATTTTATAAGTGAATACAATTTATAAAAATTAATATATAGATACATACCACTAGAGAATGCCTAGGGGGGAGGGAGGAAGACCTCGAGGACAACTTAGGTAACCATGGTAGAAGTATGAACGACAGCAGCTACAACGGTGGTCTTTATAGTTATGAAAAAGGGGTGGGGGGGCGGCAAATCGGTGCAGATGAAAGAGGTACAATTGCTGGGTTGTAAAAGCGGGTTGTAAAGGAGGTCTTCCTCCCTCCCCCCTAGACATTCTCTAGTGGTATGTATCTATATATTAATTTTTATAAATTGTATTCACATATAAAATAGATTTTGTTCTTCACTACATAAAAAATGTGCGTTGTTTTTACTGTTTAAATTTTTTTTGTACTGTTTTTACTAACAAGTTCTACATGCTGTTTTCTTTCCAACTACCGTATTTTCATTGTTTTTAAAAATAAGATTGGTTAAAATTTATTGTATTGATATATAAACTCCGCTCATTTCTGCCTGTCTTTTACTTACTACTTGTACATTTTCTTTACTTATAAGTTGTATATATTTTTTAGCTGAAGAAGGCTGCCATTGTTGCAGTCGAAACGTCCAAAAATACAGATTTCTTTTTGAAAGTCTGACGTTTTTCTCCTAGCCGAATCCCAACTATACCTGTCTTCGTATCTCTACAGCGGCTAACTATCTCCATCTACACCATTTCAGGTGCAATTTCTCAAGAAACTCCTACACCTCCCTTCTAGGACCCCGGGTTATATGGTAAGGCTGGAGTGCGGAAGGACAGCGCTAACACATCAAGTATTCAAAAAAGCGCTAAACTGGATGTCCAAGATTCTGTGTATGCCTACCACCAGGCTGCCAAAGAAATGCTTCAACAGATTATTAGCACTAGATAAAACCCCTACAAACCGACCGACTTACAACTGGGTATCACAGTTGAAGCAAATACTTAACGAAATAGGTCTGATTCATCTCTGGGACGAGAACGACCTCATGTCACTAGTGAAAATGTCTAAATTTGTTCTTGAGGAATATGAAAACTTCCTCATTCAAGCTGACATCTCTAGAGCCTCCTCTTCTTCCTACTCAGTAATATACCGCAGCATAAAGCCGAAAATTGAGACGGAAAAATATTTAAAACTAGACACAAATATTAAAAAATTAAGAATAATATCACAAGTAAGATCGTGTAGACCAGAAAATCTGAAATTTTATGGGGAACGGAGCGTCTACTCAATTAACGGGGAGGAGATATGTACAATTTGTAACAAGTTCGAGAAGGAAGATTTAAAACACTTCCTTCTCAAGTGCCTTATGTACAATGATTCTCGTAACGCATTTATCAACAAGTACTTAGACCTCTCGATGCAGGACGAGGAGAAAATCAAGGCAATACTAGCAATAGACACAATAGAAAAACTTAACAATATTTATTATTACATCACAAACTCATTAAAAATAAGAGCTTTCATTATAAATGAATGAGATATTGATGGTAATAGCTAATTTTGAAATTAAGGCTACTTTATAAATGAACAAAACTTAATTAATAAATATTAGCATATTCCAGGAATTAGGTGCTATTCATCAATTAATAATAAAACTAAATAAATAAATTGAGGAGAAGGACAAATTTATTTTATATGCCTCTATGTATATAGATTATGTATTAGTAAATAAAAATAATAATTAAAAAAATCAGCTTATAAGTTTGTTAGTGTGGGATTAGAAGAATGCTATTTATTATTAATTGATAATTATTTTCTATGACTTTTACTAATGTTAAAGATATATATATATATATATATATATATATTTTGTATAATTTATATGACTTCAGGTCATCATCAGTCGATATTAATAATGTATAATTTATATTTATGAATAAAGGCATGATAACCTCCACCATGTAATCTGAAACATTCATAAATACAAATTTTTCATCTTCTTCTTCTAATAATAATAAAACTAAATAAATTATTTTATAAAAAAAAATATTTTATAGGCGTCTATGTAAATAATTTATTAGTAAATGATGGGAGAAAATAATAATTATAAAAATTTAGTAAAAAAATCTGTTTTAAATTAGAGGAATGTTATTTATTATTAACTGATAATTATTTTTTAATACTTTTACTTATGTTAAGGTTATATATATATATATATATATATATATATATATATATATATATATATATATATATTGTTTGTAATTATATGAAGACATGATAACTGATTGTTTATTTTTGTATTAAGAGATGATAACCTCCTCTATGTAAAGTGAAACATTCACAAATACAATTTTTTCTTCTTCTTCTTCTTCTTCTTCTTCTACAATAAATCAAACTATATTATTTTTACTACATTTTCATGTGTCACAAGGTCAAATTAAGAGCCTAAGCCTCCTAGAACCTTCCGCAGGGAGCGCCACTTCTAGACAGATAAGGGCTAAAATCGACAATTTTAGGATAAAGTTTTGAGGTACATCTCAATCTAGGCCACAGAGTAGGGCACAAATCAACTGAATGAACAAATCGATGAAATTTTACTTATGACTAATCAATCATAGGATAAAATAAGTTAATCACAACTCGAGTTAATCATTAATCATAGGCCATACTAATCATATGTTAAGTTAGAGATCAATCAATCGTTACTCGTCAATCATTGATAGTCTGAATTAATGATTAACATGACTAACGTTGTAAATACTTTTAGCACTTTCCTCCGAAGGAAAGTAGCTATTGAGGTTGGACTCATGACGGAATTTTTAAAAAATTTCTTCAAATCTTTATCGATCCTACCTAGTAGACACCGAAAATGACCCCCGTTAAATTTTTTATATATATATATATATATATATATATGTGTCTGTTAACACGATAGCGGCCAGAGTTTTTGTTTTTTCGTCACGAAACTTGGTATATAGCATTCAATTAGCAAACGATTGAACGAGTTCGTTAACCACCAAAGTCGGTGCACCGGAAGGGGGGGGTTTACCCCGAACCCAAAACACTAATTTGACTATGTCAGCCGTAATATTTGTTATATTTCAACGAAACGTGGTATTCGTAGTGCTAGTATAAAGAGAAAAGTGAGATATACAAATGAACTAAATCGGTTCATTAGAAGGGGGGTTTACTCCGGACACACAATACCAATTCGCCACTACCAGCCGTGATTTTTAGCACTTTCCTCCGAAGGAAAGTAGCTATTGAGGTTGGACTCATGGAGAAATTTTTGAAAAATGTCTTCAAATCTTTATCGATCCTACCTAGTAGACACCGAAAATGACCCCCGTTAAAATTTATATATATCTATATATATATATATATATATCTATATATATATATATATATATATATATATATATATATATATATATATATATGCATATATATATATATATATATATATATATATATATATATATATATATATGTGTCTGTTAACACGATAGCGGCCAGAGTTTTTGTTTTTTCGCCACGAAACTTGGTATATAGCATTCAATTATCAAACGATTGAACGAGTTCGTTAACCACCAAAGTCGGTCCACCGGAAGGGGGGGGTTTACCCCGAACCCAAAACACTAATTTGACTATGTCAGCCGTAATATTTGTTATATTTCAACGAATCTTGTTATTCGTAGTGGTAATATAGACAGAAAAGTGAGATATAAAAATGAACTAAATCGGTTCATTAGAAGGGGGGGGGGTTACTCCGGACCCACAATACCAATTTGCCACTACCAGCCGTGATTTTTGGTATATTTCGACGAAACTCGGTATTCGTAGTGGTAATCCACAGGTGAATATGTGTTGTAAAAATAAACTAAGTCGGTTCACAAAGCCGCCGCAAGGAGCGCTTTCTACCACTAGAGTGACTGTATCCTGTTCCTGCGTTAGATCAAAATACGATAATATGAGTTTTTTTTGTATTTATTACGTAGTGTAGTAGGTACCATGTGTAAACATAACTCTGGAAGCAAATTAATAATTGATCAGTTACTCATTACAAATTTAAAAGAGAACTATTCATGTTTTTATTTAATTTATGTAGGATATTTTAAGCAAATTGTTCTGGAAAGCAGTCTACACTACCCAAATTCTGAGGAAAGTGCTTAGTTATGCAGCTCCTGCGTGACGGACTTTTGGTATATTTCGACGAAACTCGGTATTCGTAGTGGTAATCTACAGGTAAATATGTGTTGTAAAAATAAACTAAATCGGTTCATTAGAAGGGGGGGTTTACTCCGGACCCAAATCCTAATGTATTCATACCGGTCGTAATTTCTGCTGTATTGTAAGGAAACGCGGTATACGTCATGGGTAACTCATGGGAAAGAAGTGTTGTAATTATGAGCTGAATCGGTCAATCGGAAAGCGGGGGTTTAATTTGTAATATATTTCAATAGAAAAGCCCGCCAGACGTAGGTTCACAAAGCCGCCGCAAGGAGCGCTTTCTACCACTAGAGTGACTGTATCCTGTTCCTGCGTTAGATCAAAATACGATAATATGAGGTTTTTTGTATTTATTACGTAGTGTAATAGGTACCATGTCTAAACATAACTCTGGAAGCAAATTAATAATTGATCAGTTACTCATTACAAATTTAAAAGAGAACTATTCATGTTTTTATTTTATTTATGTAGGATATTTTAAGCAAATTGTTCTGGAAAGCAGTCTACACTACCCAAATTCTGAGGAAATTGCTTAGTTATGCAGCTCCTGCATGACGGACTTTTAGTATTAGGCTAATACCAAGTTGTTTACACATATCTATACATTGGGCTTTGGAATTCCTTCATGAACCAGTTAATCTTCGATCATAAATCAAGAACTTTTTTTAGTCTTTAATCATTAATCTGAGTAAGGTTAGTGAGTAATCATCAACCATTAGTCAAAGCATGTTTAATCATTAATAATCAATAATAGGCTAGAAAGCAGTTAGTCGTCACTCATTAGTCATGGAGAAATATGATTGATCAATCATCAATCGTTAGTCACATCCCGATTACTAATTCAATTATTAGTCATTAGTCATTAAATTAATCACAGTTTGCTCTACTCTGCTAGGCCATTAGCGCCGGTGTATCTACGGGTAGCCATCCTTCGTAAACACCCATGATAGAGCAAGGTCAAAGTAAACCTCTGGACCCCATCTCCTTACAACTAACACACTTTCCACCATACAACGGGTATACCAAACAATTCAGTATTGTCTGGATATTATTTTTTAAAGAGCAACATTAAAAAAAAAATAATAATGTGATTAACACACAATTCAAAATTACAGTAAAATTCTAAAGTATTATTTTTTAATTTCATTAGACTACCCAGTGCTAATGGCCCCATTAGCAGATGCACTTAAAAAAAAAAAAAAAAATTAGACTACCCATAGGAAATATTTTTGTCGTTGAAATTCAGTTATTGTGGCTTCATATCTGATTTTTGAAAAAATGTTTTCAAATTGGCTTGGCGTTGAGAGAATATCGTCGATAAAAATGCAAAGTATCGAATGTGAAAAGTAGTTTGGTACCTTATCGATGACTTTATGCAAATTTCATCTTATTATAGTATATTTTAATTGGAATTAGTGCACATTCGTTAGTTTGATTTTATGTAATTGATAATTTTTTTTTCTTTAATTTTCGAGCGTTTGCCACAGCATAAATCAGTCCAACAGCAATCAGAATAGACTGAAAATTAAAAATTAGTTTTGTTTTTTTTTTACATTCGATACTTTGGATTTGTTTGGACGATATCTTCTTTGCAAAATCTGAGCGGTCCAAGATGGAGATGAACGAGTCTTCACTCTAGTTTTCGAGCGACACCTCGGATCGCTCAGGTTTGAAGAATAACATACCCTCCAGGTCACAGTACCGCCAAGCAGCGGGTATTTCTAAACTTTATGGACCACTTGGGCATCGTCCTGATGTCTGACACCCTTAGACAGTTGTTTTGTTATTCCTTATATCTTACTGATGTATCTTATTTTCTACTATATATTTGTCAAATACCACTCACTGACCTATCATCGCCCAGCCCAAACCACTTGACAGAATTGAAACTTTGCTTTGAAAAATTGGAACTTTGCATGGACACCCCGTTTAAAATGTAAATACTCGCTAAGAAAACTTTTTTGAGATCCAAATTTTTAATTATTTTCAGAGGGGTTTGAATTTTTACCTTTTGCCTAGGCAGTATGCGTTGCTAGGACGATACCAGGTCAGCCATTACCGTACTGCATCATAATATTATTTGCGGTCCATTTCAACTGTGATGGCAGACCTTGAATTACTAGAAATAAACTGTGATTTTTCCCCTGAAAGAGTTTACGCTATACCTGGTGATGGTCCATCCGAGGTAATATCCCGAACCCTTGCACAGGCTCCTCACCCATCAGCATCCCCAGTCAGAAGACTTCTTGGTAATGCTCGCAAATATACTCCTGTCACTGGTAATCTATAGATAACGGGTTATCTCTAGGTTGTCTGTTTCTTGACTCTGGTCCGGAGCCTTCTAGTGTCAAGAAACATTATGCTTTGATTACTTATCAATTGATGAATAACTTATAGTATGATGGGAACCGTGCTGTAATAAACTGCACAAAATTACGTAGTAGCGTTAATTGTGATGATACATTATTTAACGCAATAAAATAACTACTTATCTGCCGTTACGAAGCACGGGTAGTCAGCTAGTATGTTATAAACGTTTACAGCTCCATACTTTCTTTCTTTTTTTTTTTTTTTTGTTTGGGGTGGGGACGGACTACAGAGATTTGGGGGGCATTTTTCCAATTACAGGTAGTGGCAGAGTACCCTTGTCATCTGTCACGTCTGTATCTGGGGTCATGAAAATATGTTTGAAAATAACTTTAGGAAATAGAATGTCTTTGTGTGCCGGTATCAGAATAATCACTCTTTATCTACCACAGAGGTATGGTAGATAAAAAAAAAAAAGATCGCTCATTATAACCTTTTGTTAGACGGATTTCAATTAATAAAAAAACGTAATGCGTTTTTTTTTCATATGGATTCCAGGTCATGCAGGAATCCTAGGAAATGAAAAAGCAGACATCCTAGCTAAGGAAGCGACTTCAATGGCCCTCCCGGCGAATTCTTGCTCACGCCCTCGAGAGGTGAAACGCCAAATAAAAGAACTCTTATGGGAACAGTGGCAAAGAAGATGGGAAACAAGCACAACCCACTTGAGAACATCTTATCCCTCAGTTCGCTCTACAATAGTCCACGAAGACCTTTGTCGACGAGACTCAGTGGTAATTACAAGGCTGCGTATTGGACACACACATCTAACACATGGCCATCATCTTGTCGGTAGGCGTCGTCCAACGTGTGTAATCATTGTGGTGATGTACTTACTGTGGATCATATTTTAGCGGAATGCTCCCAGTTGCGAAGAGCCAGGGATAGGTGTGATATTAACAGTACAGAAATTTTTAATAAAACAGAAACATATCAGAATATTATTGACTATCTTAAATTTATTAAACCATACATACATATCTAAAAATTTAACATCCCTGTTAAAAGAAAAAAAGCTTAAAAAAATCATGCGTATGTTTTTGAGGTCCTTGAGTCCAAACCCAAAGTTTGTTTGACACGCACTGCCACCGAGAAAATGAATTTTTAAATTATCTGTTTTTTTTGTATCTAGGTATGTTCTCTTCAAATGACTTTTAAATGATATATAGGAAAAGCGTAAAGGTCAAACAAATTACGAATTCGGATCAGGGACCTCAAAAACATGCGCATGAAGTTTTTCACATTTTTCCTGCAGTTTTTTTTTGTCTCTATTTGACCTTCAAGTGACCTTGAATCTGATGAGACGAAGGTTACTAACCTGCTCATCGTAATCAGCAACCCCAAAACCACATAAGGACTATACCCCTCCAAGTGTTTTTTTTTTTTTTTTTTTTTTAGATCAAATATTAACTTTTGTGTTATTCCACACATCTGCAATAGGTTCTAAACAATACAACATTTCCAAAGTGCCTTAAGAACTTTAAGAAATTAATTATTCATTTTCCATGACTGCAATATTGCCAAAGCAAAGTACTAATTCCGAGCTAAAATCTATTATTAACTAGCAGTTACCCAGTGTGCCATCCTCTTGTATACCCAGTTACGTCAAAATCGGTCAAACGGTGTGAATTTGTTTATATCTGTCTAGTAGTTCGTGAAACAGCCAACAGAGGCCAGCACCACAACAATTCATAAAATAACCGACAGAGGCCAGCACCACAGTCTGCCAGTAGATAGCTCTTATCAAAGAAAGGCCAGCGCTCCTTATTTAGATACTGACTGTTGATATAAAATTGAAATAAACTGCATTACATGATTGTATAATGATGTAAAATCATCAATGAGTTCGAGTTATTCTAATTATCAAGAACATCAACAAATAAATTTGAGACATTATTAAAAATGGCTGCCGATTCAAAATGGTCGTCAGAATCTGAATGGTATTTGGTGTAGCCAATTTTTCTTGGAGAAAACTTTTGACTTTTTGACCAAATTTTGAAATTTGACTATTTTGACCTAGCCTAGGAGATTTCCCGTATCAAGACCTACCTCTGTGCCAAGTTTGGTCAAAATCGGTCAAACGGTGTAGATTTGTATAAGGAACAAACAGACAACCGGACAAACAGACAGACACGTGATTTTTATATATATAGATTTAATTAACTTATGTACACATATAATACAATTCTAACAGATCGCTGTGTGTAAAATTGAAGAAATATCGGAAAAAATACTATTGGGGGTCTTTATCAACGCAATAGTACCCAAAACAAGGATTTTAAAAATGTTGGCCTGTTTGTCAGAAAGCCTAGTGTGTATTGAATGTCTGCTGTCTGTCAGACTCTCTATACATACCAGGGTTTAACAATCCCTAGGAGGCCAGCTAGTATGTTATAAACGTTTACAGCTCCATACTTTCTTTCTTTTTTTTTTTTTTGTTTGGGGTGGGGACGGACTACAGAGATTTGGGGGGCATTTTTCCAATTACAGGTAGTGGCAGAGTACCCTTGTCATCTGTCACGTCTGTATCTGGGGTCATGAAAATATGTTTGAAAATAACTTTAGGAAATAGAATGTCTTTGTGTGCCGGTATCAGAATAATCACTCTTTATCTACCACAGAGGTATGGTAGATAAAAAAAAAAAAGATCGCTCATTATAACCTTTTGTTAGACGGATTTCAATTAATAAAAAAACGTAATGCGTTTTTTTTTCATATGGATTCCAGGTCATGCAGGAATCCTAGGAAATGAAAAAGCAGACATCCTAGCTAAGGAAGCGACTTCAATGGCCCTCCCGGCGAATTCTTGCTCACGCCCTCGAGAGGTGAAACGCCAAATAAAAGAACTCTTATGGGAACAGTGGCAAAGAAGATGGGAAACAAGCACAACCCACTTGAGAACATCTTATCCCTCAGTTCGCTCTACAATAGTCCACGAAGACCTTTGTCGACGAGACTCAGTGGTAATTACAAGGCTGCGTATTGGACACACACATCTAACACATGGCCATCATCTTGTCGGTAGGCGTCGTCCTACGTGTGTAATCATTGTGGTGATGTACTTACTGTGGATCATATTTTAGCGGAATGCTCCCAGTTGCGAAGAGCCAGGGATAGGTGTGATATTAACAGTACAGAAATTTTTAATAAAACAGAAACATATCAGAATATTATTGACTATCTTAAATTTATTAAACCATACATACATATCTAAAAATTTAACATCCCTGTTAAAAGAAGAAGTAAAAAAAAAATAAAGAGATTTAGATTAAAATATAATATTGTAAAATATAAACATTAGTAAAGATTTTAAATTTCAAATATTATAAAATATTCTGCCAACTTAAACAGTAGGGTATTGTGCTAAAGGCCATTGTAGTCAACGCACAATAAATTATAAAAAAAAAAATAAAAAAAAATTAATTTAGCTGTAAAGCTTGAACGAATAGGTGGGAGTGAAAATTTGTATGTTCTTTGGTGTATATTTGTATATAGTTCTTTTTAGTTTGTTAGCGCGGTTCCTCCCTCCACCATAGGGAGGAACCCCGTTTATAAAGTTGATCTCATGACGCAATCCGGAAGTGCCGACTAGAAAATTTTGCGTTTCAGAACCCCTAGAGATCGAAAATGATGGTGGTTCAAATTTGTATATATATATATATATATATATATATATATATATATATATATATATATATTTGTCTGTTCGCTCTCTAGGTAGAAGACGAATGGTCCGATTTTGATGAAATTTGGTACAAAAATCCGTCGTCCAATTTGAAAGGTCAAGTTCGTTAACCAGCAAAATCCGTCCACTGGAAGATGGCGTTTGGGGCGAAATTAGCGCAAAAAAAAATCGTAACGCTTACGTTTTTGAGCATAAGCTTGTAAGCTCTCGTTTTATAGGCTTCTTGGGCTAGGAAAACGAATGAAACCATTTTCAAGGCTTCAAGGTTAAGATAGCTTTAACCGTTTTCGAGAAAATTGGAAAAATATTTTTTGAATACCGTTCTTGGTTTAGGTACTTAGAATCATGGGATTCAGTTGAAACATTTTCTGCATGTTCTACTTTCATTAAAACTAATATGTTGAAATTTGTGTTACGTTTGGAGTTAAGGAAGGGTTAGAATCAAATATTTTATTAACAGACATAAAAAGTTTTGGTAACTTTGTATACCTTCCTTAATATCTCGAAAAAGGTTGAGAATCTTGGTAAACAAAAGAATGCCATTAGAAAGCTTACTAAATGCTCTACAAAAAAGGTTCTGATGAAAGTTTTGATTAGGCGATGTCAATCGGAGAAATAAGTGCTTAAAACATTAAAGTAATTGATTTTGCTTATTCGAACTGTTCTTTTTGTCTGTTTTTATTCCTTGTTATTTTTTAATTGCTTATAGTTGGATAATGTATTTTACAATAAAACAGATTAGGCAAAATAAGAAAAACAATTTAATCTTAGAGATATGGATTTCCAAGATATAGCTTTTCAACTGCCTAGCGTGGTCCTTCCTAGGGCTTGGCCTATCCAGGTAAGATCGTAAATAAGACCTTTCTTGAAAGTAAAGATGGAACTGTCAACTTTGGTCCTCCTCTGCCTCCCGGCACTTTCAATGCTGACGAAGGCTACCAATGAGTAGCTGAAACGTCCTAAATATAGATTTTTTAACAAAAATCGGATTGAGGGTTCTTTAGCCAAATCCCAACCATTCCATCTTTACTTATCACCTCGACGGCTAACTATCTAATCTTCATGCTTTCTAGAAATGTGGACCCAAAATAATAACAGCTTCTATTTTAATCATTTTAAATGAGTCTAGAGATAAGAACGGAACCGCGCTAAGATGATGCAGTTCCTGCGAGTCGGACTTTTTGTACCTCTTTATAAAATTCAAGGGATGTCTGACTTTTATTGGATATTCATTTTATTATTGACTAACCATAGCAAATTCCACCGATGAATAAAATCATAATTTGGAAGATAGGACTTTTATTATTAAAGAGGATTACCGATAATTCTGATATTTCAGAGCATATTCCGCTTAAAAAAATCTAAAAATGCCACATAACTTTTTTTTCGTTGTTGATTCTGATATAGGGGGAAACGATTAATGTAAATGTATGTACGTACACATCCCCCCCACGAACAGAACCCCCCTCCCGCAAACATCAAACAAACATTGCATCATTGCATAAAATCTCATGAATTGCAAATGCAGAATTAATGACTAAACTCCTACCGTGAAATGAATTGCTCCTCTTTTTTACAACATTTATTTGTGCTAGATTTAGGTTTTCAATTTTTTTTTTCTAGCGCTTTTATATATTTAGATCTTGTGGTTATAATATTGTTCAATATGCATTAAGCATATTTTATAATAATAATAACACAGGCACACAAAATAAAAGAAGTGGTATCTTCCAAAGTCACCATACATATATTCTTATGTATTTTGTACCACTTAAACCGAATCCGGAGTCCGTTTCACATTAGCACGTCAGGTTATTGTCCACTTGAAGGTCAAATTTCGTATGAAGTCATTTAAGATGAAACAGCTTCCGTGGTTATAAGGGGACAAATATATCTATTTTGCAAACTATGAATTTTTGACGGCAAATTCATTTTCTGGCAAAGAGAAATATTTGTCCTTCAAATGACCTTAAGTTTGCGCCGATGGAGTGAAACAGATCTTAAGTTTGCGCCGATTGGGTGAAAATGATCTTGGATTCAAATTCGCCGCGTCGAAATACATAAGAATACACGTATTGTGTCTTTGGAAAATACCACATTTTTATTTTGTGCGCCTGCCTTAATACTAAACAAAAATATCTCCGATAAATTTGGTTACATCTATATTATTAAACAAGAAAATAAATAAATAAAAGTCTTTAGGGAGTTTATGTGGAACAGAGGTCCATTAAGCACTTTTTAAAATTGCTTTTATTGTGAAACTGTGTTGAACACATTATGCATTGTACATATGAGGTGGTCCGGTCCGGGGCCGGAATCTAAAATGTTTCGAGTTCCCTTGGGTCAGGTTGATTTTTTTACGGAAGGACTCGTAGGTAAAACTTCCTGTTCCGCCTCAAGCGGCACCTACATTAGGCCCGTATTTCTTATTGGTAATAGTGTTTCGTTAGAGCGACCATTGAGAAGGCGGGGGTGTCATTTCCACGTAGGATACTGTCAGTTTTCCGTTATGATGCCTGAAATTTTGCTTATCTTTTTTTTTTTTTCTTTTTTTTTAGATGACGCAGTTCCTACGAGTCGGACACAGCTTATCAACTTCTGGGCTATTTGTCCCGAGGTAGCGTAGTCTTCTTGGCAGTTTGTCTGCGGAAAACTCGCACCATCTAATGTTTTCCTTCATTAGTTTAATTCTAACAAGGAAGCCCTGTTTACATATCATGGGCCCTCAATTCATGTGTTCACTCCCATAGACCCCTTCTAGGTCGTCATGGCCCCTTGGGGGTCCACATGGACCCTTTTTAGTCGTCATGGACTCTTGGGGGTCTATATTGACAACTTTTAGGTCGTCATGGACCCTTGGGGGTCTACATGGACCCCTTTTAGGTCGTCATGGACCCTTGGGGGTCTACATAAACCCCTTATAGGCCGTCATGGACCCATGAGGTCTACATGGACCACATTGGTAATTCCTGATCTAAATAAAGCGGTTTATTATGCGTGGCTATGGTCGTTGTTCAGTTTTTCTATTATTGTTTTGATGTCATTATTGCAATGGTTTGAAGTTTTTGCCAATCTTGTCTTCTTGATTTCAAGCAGATTTTCATGGAGGATTTATTTACATTGCCAGGTTCAAATATTGTAGTGAGTGGATTTAAATGTTTATAGTTTATGTAGATTATCGTCAAATTCTGCTCATTTTGTTTTGAGATGTTACTAATTTTATGTTTCTATATTCACATCCGCTTCCTCAGCTGATATGCAACGACAAGAACAGCTGTGCATCTGTGACGACACGACTTTAACGATGATAGTGCAGCTGAGGAGGTACCAGTGAGGTTACCAGTCGTACACCATTAGAGATAATGAGTCAGGTTACTCTCCTCACTCTCTCCATCTCTCATTCTACACGTCATCATCATCTCTCACTCCTGGCATCTCAACACACGGCGTAATGCGTACATCAGTTCTTCATTCACAGCTGTCAGTCTTCTCTTAATTTCATCTCATCTAAATAACTCGTCGTGTATCATTAGACTACTACTTCCAGATGAAAAATAAGTTCCAAGTCTCTCCTGTTCCCTCGTTTCCAAAGCGTTACTACCCCTAGTGTCACTCGGAAAGATTGGAATTATGATATTTTTCGAAGAAAGTATGCAGCAACTCTTCTAATCTGTAAGATACCTGAGGTTTTAGGCAATTTAAGACACAGAAAACTGACAGTGTAGTTTGCCGATTCCGTTTCCTGACTTCCGCTCATTCTATATATATATATATATATATATATATATATATATATATATATTTATATAAAAAGTAGAAAAAAGCTTAAAAAAATCATGCGTATGTTTTTGAGGTCCTTGAGTCCAAACCCAAAGTTTGTTTGACACGCACTGCCACCGAGAAAATGAATTTTTAAATTATTTGTTTCAGATTTTTTTCTGTTTTTTTTTTATCTAGGTATGTTCTCTTCAAATGACTTTTAAATGATATATAGGAAAAGCGTAAAGGTCAAACAAATTACGAATTCGGATCAGGGACCTCAAAAACATGCGCATGAAGTTTTTCAGATTTTTCCTGCAGTTTTTTTTGTCTCTATTTGACCTTCAAGTGACCTTGAATCTGATGAGACGAAGGTTACTAACCTGCTCATCGTAATCAGCAACCCCAAAACCACATAAGGACTATACCCCTCCAAGTGTTGTTTTTTTTTTTTTTTTTTTTTTTTTTAGATCAAATATTAACGTTTGTGTTATTCCACACATCTACAATAGGTTCTAAACAATAAAACATTTCCAAAGTGCCTTAAGAACTTTAAGAAATTAATTATTCATTTTCCATGACTGCAATGTTGCCAAAGTAAAGTACTAATTCCGAACTAAAATCTATTATTAATTTTATTAACTTATGTACACATATAATAACTAAAACTCCGTCCTAAGAATCATGATGAACTACAGAAGACGGGATAAAGTCAGGGGTTCATTTATGCGGCAAGAATCTGAAGTGACAGATATAGGCCTGCATATAAAGAAAATTAAGTGGAAATGGGCTGGTCATCTTGCCGGATTGCAGGATAGCAGGTGGACCCTGAAGGCTACGGAATGGATTCCGCTTAACTTAAAGAGGAGACGAGGAAGACCATGTAGGCGTTGGAGTGATGTCTTCAAGTCCGTTGGTGGTCCGAATTGGATGAACGTTGCCAGGAACAAAGACAAATGGAAAGGAGTGTTGGAAGAAACAGGGAACTCCACTTCCTAGTTGGGTTGGTCGCCAGGGAAGTTAGACCATTACCCCCATCAAGAGGAGGCCTGCATGAGAAACATGTATTTGTAAATATTGTAAATAGTAATTTAAAATGAAATGAATTTAAATTTTTATTACTTTTTTATTTTGGTTATTTTTTTTGGAAATAGTTTTTTGTTTTGTTTGTATTGTTCCTCATATGCAATAAAGGCTTTATTTATTTATTTACACATATAATACAATTTAACAGATCGCTGTGTGTAAAATTGAAGATATATCGGAAAAAATACTATTGGGGGTCTTTATCAACGCAATAGTACCCAAAACAAGGATTTTAAAAATGTTGGCCTGTTTGTCAGAAAGCCTAGTATGTATTGAATGTCAGACTCTCTATACATACCAGGGTTTAACAATCCCTAGGAGGCCAGCTTAGTGGCTCTGTCACTTTTTAGCAATCCTAGCAGCCTGTATGCTTGATCCCCGATGGCTATACGCCTAACATCTTGTATAGAGAAGCATTACTGTAAAGTAGATTTTTTTAAATACCCACAAGACGGTGTTTATAATCCAAAATATATGTACAAAAATTCTACCCTGAGTCAGTATCCACGCGGTCGAAGTCGCAGGCACCGCTAATAAACTATACAGTTACTCATGATGATTAGATAGTTAGCCGTCGAGGTGATAAGTAAAGATGGAATGGTTGGGATTCCTGGTGGTTCTACTCATTCTAAGAATTTAAGACCATATGATCTTTTATAAGTTAATTGTATTTCTAGTTCTGTTACCTATCACAATTATAAACTTTTTTTTTGTTTCTGTATTAATTTCTTTTAGCACTTTCCTCCGAAGGAAAGTAGCTATTGAGGTTGGACTCATGACGGAATTTTTGAAAAATTTCTTCGAATCTTTATCGATCCTACCTAGTAGACACCGAAAATGACCCCCGTTAAAATTTATATATATATATATATATATGTGTGTCTGTTAACACGATAGCGGCCAGAGTTTTTGTTTTTTCGTCACGAAACTTGGTATATAGCATTCAATTAGCAAACGATTAAACGAGTTCGTTAACCACCAAAGTCGGTCCACCGGAAGGGGGGGTTTACCCCGAACCCAAAACACTAATTTGACTATGTCAGCCGTAATATTTGTTATATTTCAACGAAACTTGGTATTCGTAGTGGTAATATAGACAGAAAAGTGAGATATAAAAATGAACTAAATCGGTTCATTAGGAGGGGGGGGGGGTTTACTGCGGACCAACAATACCAATTCGCCACTACCAGCCGTGATTTTTGGTATATTTCGACGAAACTCGGTATTCTTAGAGGTAATCTACAGGTGAATATGTGTTGTAAAAATAAACTAAATCGGTTCATTAGGAGGGGGGGTTTACTGCGGACCAACAATACCAATTCGCCACTACCAGCCGTGATTTTTGGTATATTTCGACGAAACTCGGTATTCGTAGAGGTAATCCACAGGTGAATATGTGTTGTAAAAATAAACTAAATCGGTTCATTAGGAGGGGGGGTTTACTGCGGACCAACAATACCAATTCGCCACTACCAGCCGTGATTTTTGGTATATTTCGACGAAACTCGGTATTCGTAGTGGTAATCTACAGTTAAATATGTGTTGTAAAAATAAACTAAATCGGTTCATTAGAAGGGGGGGTTTACTCTGACCCAAATTCCTAATATACTCATACCGGTCGTAATTTCTGCTGTATTGTAACGAAACGCGGTATTCGTCGTGGGTAACTCATGAGAAAGAAGTGTTATAAAAATGAGCTGAATCGGTCAATCGTAAAGCGGGGGTTTAATTTGTAATATATTTCAATAGAAAAGCCCGCCAAACGTAGGTTCACAAAGCCGCCGCAAGGAGCGCTTTCTACCACTAGAGTGACTGTATCCTGTTCCGGCGTTAGATCAAAATACAATAATATGAGTTTTTTTGTATTTATTACGTAGTGTAGTAGGTACCATGTGTAAACATAACTCTGGAAGCAAATTAATAATTGATCAGTTACTCATTACAAATTTAAAAGAGAACTATTCATGTTTTTATTTTATTTATGTAGGATATTTTAAGCAAATTGTTCTGGAAAGCAGTCTACACTACCCAAATTCTGAGGAAAGTGCTTAGTTATGCAGCTCCTGCGTGACGGACTTTTTTTTTGTCATTTTAGCTGACGAAGGCTACCAATGAGTAGCCGAAACGTCCGAAATATAGATTTTTTAAAACAAAATCATATTGAGGTTTATTTAGCCGAATCCCAATCATTCCATCTTTACTTATACAGTTACTAATTGTAAGAGAAATATTAACGAATGCAATAAATTCCTTACTTGGAAATTCGGGTTAATTAAAAGTAATGTATATATATATATATATATATATCAATTATTTCTCATTTTATTATACTTTTTATTGTTGATGATTAGGGTTAATTGATAATGGCATAAATTACAGGAGGCAATTATCAGGCCTTTAATTATTATAAAAGCTTCCTGACTGATTGCTAAATAATTCAAATCCTTCACTTAATCCCAATTAGTCGGATGTGATTGGATCAATTTCATTGATGGACCGAGCCGATTCCGTCGGGCAAATCAACCTTTTCCAACATTAGTACTGTCTCACCTCGTCTCCACCCTAGTCATAGGGGTTACCTATATAGTTTATTTATTTATTTATCTGTGTTCAGAACCCCTTATTTTTTTTGCGATGGACTCCTTACAGTCTTATGACTATGTAATCAGTCTCAGTCCAAAAGACTAGTAGAAATTAATAAATAAAATGAAATAAATAATTATAAAATGTAACAAAATAGATAAAACTATAAACAAAAAAATAATAATAAATAGAGGAAGAGAAAATAAATACACACATATGTATATATATATATATATATATATATATGTGTGTGTGTGTCAAAAATGTAAGTACTTCAAATTAAAATTATGTAAATTCGATTTTCACTTTTTATGTGGATGAATGTCAATTGAAAATTTCATTTTATGTTTATATTTTAACCCTCCTAGGACTGGGTAGATTGTAAAACGTAAAAGACTTTAAATTTCAATTTTACTTACTAAATCACAATTAATAATTTTTTTTAATGTATTTAATAATTTTTGGTTGAAATAAAATTAAAACGAATATAAAATATTTTTTGTTTATTTATTAATAAATTTTTTTATAAATTTGTACATTTTCATGTTAAAAATTAATGATTTAGAAAAAAAATTAATAGTAATAAAATAAATTTACTTTTATATTTATAAAAAACATGAAAACGAAAAATATTTTTAAAAAAATAGAATTAAAAAAAAATGTTAATTTTTAACGTTTATACATGCATGATAATGTTTCGCATGTTTTGGACACATAAATTGTCCTCAGTTATACACGATTTTTTTACTTTAGAATAGATTTTTCGAGGACACAAGAAGCATATTTTCCTACTTTTGGCCCCAGTTTCTGTTGCAGTGGACGTTAAAGTCTTGGGTTCTTGATTTTCTTCGATTTTGAAAGAAATTGAACCACATTAACCCCATGTTTTTGATAAGATTAAGTTAATGTTACTGAATCGATTTAATATCAAGAAAAAGCAATTTGAAAGCTTTAAAAAAATAAAGCGAGCGCACCCCAGGCCTGTTTTTATCCATATTTGTTCAAATAACATTAAGTTCATTCAGTTTTTTCTATTTATTTTTTGATCCTTAGAATCAAGACGCTTGCAGAAGAAAATTCCTAGAAGGACTAATGGATATCTATAAATTTTATAGAAATTGCAAGCGAAGTCCTAAGAAGGAATTTTACATATTTTATTAAATTAAATTAAATTTTTAAATCCTTGTCTAAATAATAATAAACGAAAGGAATAATAATCTGTAAGTAATGTTGAGATAAAACATACTTCAGCTGATATGAGGACTGAAGGAATGACATCATTCACATATCCTCGACGTTTATTGATGACGTCACATCAATCAGCTCTGATTAGTATCTGTCATGTCAATCAGGAATCAATCATTCCTTGATTCAACGTTCGGCTAGAATCGAGATTAACATATGCCCAGAATATGTGTGGTTTTATGTAGTAATTTTTAATAAAAATGTTGATTTTAAATATTTTTTGTTTTTATTTTTTTTGTTTTTTACCATCGGTTGACAACTGGTGGCATATATATATATATATATATATATATATATATATATATATATATATATATATATATGTATGGCCCCGAGGAGCAGATACTGTAGAGGTATCTCATACTCATCCATAAGGCACACTAGGGAGATTGTCTGGTCAGTTGTATGCTGCGGCCGGCTTATTTTCTCGTTTTGCTAATACCAATTAAATTATTAAAGGCTGGTTGGGCCTGCGGACGGTCAGGTCTTCTATATCGTTAACTTCTAGAATTTAATATCAAAGTGGCAGGATTGCTCCCTTAAATTGTTTAAAATATTAAATTATATTATTATTATTTTTTTTTAATGTCCATTTATTATTTACTGCGAATTTTAGGACCGGTTATCTATAGGTTACCATTCTTTTCTAGCCAGGATATGGCTGATACCTTTTCATTTTCTGAAGAAAAGCCACCACCCCTAGTGGGAATCGAACCCACAACCATTCTTTTTTTTCAGGTTCATTATCAGGCATCTTATATTAAGTTGTTTTAGGCTCTATTGTGATTTTAAATTTCATTTCAACGTCCTAAAATATTAATATTTTTTAGAGTGAACATTAAATCCGAGTAAAAAATCTTCATGATTAGTGGATGAGTCATAATCACATTCACAGTGTGATCCTTCCCCACCCTCACCTCCAACTTACATATATTTAATATCAACAAAATATATATTTTTACTGAATTTCAAATTAGTAATATTTCAGCGGGAGTAAACAATAGTTTTATTGAGATTTAAAATGTTTAGTGATGTGCTGCATTGAATGATTTAAAATTAGTGTTGTGTACTCGAAGAACGATACTATTAAATGTACGAATAACAGGCAATCCGACCAGAAGAAGTGGGTGACCGAGTCCAAGATGGCTGGAGAATAAGGTTCAGTTCAGTCAGGAGCAAAGACAGCAAGAAATACAGCAAGATGGTGGATATAAATTTTGTATCGACAACTGCAGTCAGTAAAAATATATCTTGATCATTTTAAATAATAATATAAACTTAAAGTAAGGGGTTAAAGACCCTCTCTGTTGACCAGAACCAGCCTGCGGAGTATCTTTAACCCTAGCTAAAGAATGTATTGGTGACTGGGCGAAGATAGAACACCAAGGCATCTGGCAAAGAATCCAAACGCAAAGACACTCAAAGTGTTTCCTAAGCAAGATAGATAGGAAACGAACAAAGACTATTTTGTCCCTACATAGAAAAGCTATGAGGAAGTTGGCCTGGTTACAACCTCCCAGTGCAGGATGTGTGGGATAGAGGAGGCAACACCTATAACATATAATTAGTGATTGTACAGTAATCGCAAGAAGGTGCTTCATGCGATCTGCGAAAATAACGGACCCGGGAAGATATTCAGAGCTTACACCTCGGAAGATGAGAGGGTTCGTCAAGGATAAAGGGCTGCTATAAGTGTCCCAGCAGGTTATCAGGGGCACAATAGATCCCCACAGGTCGAGTTGCTTTCATCTTAGAGGAACCTAATTCTATATACCTATTTAAATAAAAGTTATTGGCTTGAGGGTACTTGTGTCAAAACAGCCCTCCAAGAATCTAAATAAATCTAGAGGGGTTGATACTGTCGACGCATACGATTCTTAACTTTGCGTCACTCTTAGGAGATAGTATGGTCTGATCCACCTAATTTTACTCATTAAATAGTGGGTTGATCTAAAACCATGACACTGTACGATAAAATCCCTCAATGCACACCCAAGTCAACCACGTATTCCATAACGTGAGTCTAGCTACAGACCGGTACTCGCCTCCAGCATACTTTTAAAATAATTCAAATTTCGCTGTTGTCCTTACGAAAGGGAAACGCATAAAGCCATGTAATGTTAAAATACTTCTGAAGGCAGGTGGTAAGTGGCGTTGTAAGTCGGGGAGTAAAAAAAAAACCTTTAAAGAGAGGGCAGTGGCCCCAGGGGCAGAGCCCCTCCCCTTGCGTCTCCCCCCCCCCCACAGAGTAAGCCCAGTACTTAGGGATGATTCGATGAAAGGCCCTCAGAGATTTTTTCCTCCCTCCATAGCTACGCCTGTTCCTGGAGTAATTGGCCTTCATCTGGGAAGTCGCCTCGGGGGCGAGCCCTCCGATATACAACGACCGGTGGAGTACCCACCATGATGGATTAGTGTCGGGAGCTGCTCGGCATTACATCAACCCTGAGGCGTATGTAGATGGCTGCATTAGAATAGAAATTATAGCTAAGTCCTGTGAGATATTCCTTCGGATTAGTCTTGGAAGCATTGGCTTCATCCTAAAGGAATAGAGGAGTGTCTTCGGAAGGATAGCAACTAATACAAAGCTTCCAAAGAAGAAAAAAAAAAAGAAAAAAAAGTCAGAGACATTTTTCCTGTACAGGAATAAAAAAGTCCGTCACGCAGGAGCTGCATAACTAATCACTTTCCTCAGAATTGGGTAGTGTCGAGTATATTCATGAATAATCCTCTTAAAATAACCTATATAGATAAATAAAATAAAAACATAAATAACACCTGTTTCAATTCAATTCAAACATAGTACAATGTAAATCCCCCCCCTTCCGATAGACCGATTTAGTTCATTTTTACAACACTCCTTCCTTATTAGATACCCAGTACGTATACCGCGTTTCGTTACAATACAGTAGAAATTACGACCGGTAGGAGCAAATTAGTAATTTGGGTCAGAAGTAAACCTCCCTTCCTAATGAACCGATTTAGTTTATTTTTACAACACATCTTTCTCTTCAGTAGAACACAACAAATACCGAGTTTCGTTGAAATATAACAAAAATTTCGACTGGTATGGGCAAATAACTACTTTGGCTCCGGAGT